>BSBN01001566.1:470000-730332 GCA_027924645.1 Cunninghamia lanceolata | reverse complement strand
CCCATAACCCTATCTCTTAATATATCCATCTCTACCTCTCTCTATATTTCCCTATCCATCTCTCCCTCTTTATCTATCTTTCTCCTTCTATCTAGAACCCTTTGTTTATCTCAATTCCCCTCTCCCCCTCTCCCCCTCTCCCCACTCTATCTCCACCCATCCCTCTGTATCTCTCTATTTGCCCCTCTTTCTATATTTTTTCCTTTCTCTAACTCTATCTCTATCTCTCCATATATCTATATCTCTCTCCCTCACATCTCTATATCTCTCTCCCTCGCATTCCAAGGGATCGACAGAGAGAGGGAGAGAGATATAGAGAAAGAGAGGCAAATATTTTTATGCTTCCCAAAATGTGCTCACATTATGGGAAGCAAAAAAAGGCAAAAAGCATGTGGGATCTATGATACAAACCCCACATGCATGTTATTGCTACTTTTCATACAGTATATTAGACAAGAAAATGATTTTCATGCTGGTTGACATAGTAACAATCATTTTTAGATTAGTCCACCACCTTTTTATTTTTTCAACATAGATGAACTGATTTTGCATGTTTTTGGAGAAAATTTGATTATTTAAACCTAAACTTTCATGTTTCAAGTGTGATTTTGTTTCTAAGCTAATTACCATTGATATATAGATTGAATTTTATGATATATATGTTTGCTTTTTCCATAAATTCACTAATCCTATTCTAGAGTTATATATAATTCATAATCAAACTTGTGAAAAAGAAGAATTCAAGGATTTTGAAGCCAAATTTGGAGAATTGGTCAACTCCAATAGCGAAGTCTCTAAGGTATGTTCTAAATTATATCCATTTTAATTCACTTATATATATGTCTTTCATCTTGTTTCAACTATCCGTAAACTACTCATACCAGATGTTGCTCATGTTAGATGCTACAACAATCTATGCAAAACTAGATCTTAGATCATCTTAATGCTTACTTTATGAGTGTTTTTATAGTTTTCTTAACCATTTTAGATTGTGACTATCCTCTTCTTTAGCCCTACTATCATAATCATACCCAAATAGAGAATCCAAACATACAACATATCCAACCCCTATAATGTTTGACATGAATCATCTATCATAGAGTTCAGATGATAGTTCTCTAGGATCAATGACTATCCTGACCCTTCATGACCATTATGAAATTTGCCCTACTTTCCTATTTTGGGATATTAAGAGGCTACCATGACTGTCCCAACCCTTCATGACTATGTTGTCATATTAAGAGGCTACCATAATTCACTTAGGATCATTTTTTATGTTATAAATTCAGGTTGTGATCTTAGTAGGGTATAAATTTAGGTTGTATCATTCATTTTAGATAAAATTTGAAGATACCATCAACTAGAGATAGAGAGGACAGTCCATGTAAAGGAGAAGAAGATAATTTACATAAACGGTTTCAAGGCTAGATTTGCCATTGTGATAGTCATATACGATTTGTATCATGCCCATTATCAAAGAAATCTCCATGAAAAAGAGGTTTGGGGGTTATCTTAGGGTATACACAAGATGATACAAAGGGAGTTATTAGGAGATAAAACACTAAAAAGGAGGTTTTCATGAGTGTAGGACAATCACAAGTCTATATAACAGTCCACTATCATAGTCATGACCATCATGAAGTTGTTTTTAATTTATGTATTACTTAAGATGTCTTTGATCTTTTGTCACGAGTATCCAGAAGGTTATCTTCAAGGGTTAATGTTCTTTTGACTATCACAAAGTTTTTGGACTGGTTTAAGACTATTAGGATAGTCAATTTATGTTGATTAATAGTCCCCTTCGATGGCGTTCATTTTGTCATCCTTCAAAATCACTTTCCATACAACTCATATATGTAAAACATTAACCATACAATTGTTAGAAATGAAAGAAACACTACTTCAATGGAAATTTGATTCAATATAAATTTCTACACTCTTTAACTATGTGTTATTAATGGAGATTGTAACACAGAAACAAAACTATGCTTCACAGAAATGCAAAATCAGAAATATGAACACATAACACAATGTTTAACGTGGAGAAAACCCTTTTAGGTAAAAAACACCACACAGGAAAGAGGCCAATGTTTGTATTAATTTGAAAATGATTTACAATACAACAACACTTCAACTCTCTCCACCAGTCTTCAATCTGACAGCATTCCGGCAGCACCCAAGTACCTAAAATCTATATTACAGAAACTAATACATGGAAAATACTTATAGAAACATTTTCTAACTCATCTTAGGCATTCACCTTCTCTCTCATGAGATTCCCCAACATACAAATATTAAATGCCATCTTACAAGCACCTTCCACTTGTCCGAAAACGACCATGCAAAGGTTGGGTGCCCAAGACTAAATTTGGCCTCTTACAACATCTTATGATGTGTCATAACCATCATAGATTCCAGAAAAAGAGTATCTTTCCAAGATAGGAACCTTGGGCTAAATATAGAAAAATACAACTAACAGATCCATCATATGCATCAAGAATCACAAAATCTTATGACAACTTGCAACTATCATAGATTCACTCACCAAACATTATGACAGTTGTCATACATGCCAAAAATAGTATATTCCAAAAGGAAGCACTCCTATCCTCATTTACCATGAGTTTTTACATTTTCCAATACTAAAAGTCACTTCGTAATAACTTCTGGTGACTCTGAAATTACCCCTACCAGTGAAACTAGTACATCTCCTCATGGATAATTACAAATTACATATAATAAATGGAATAAATACAATATTAGGATTTACAAGGTTAATGGCACCTTATCCCAACATTCTCCCACTTAACATTATACATTGTAAATCAACCCATAGGAAATCAAATGAAAATAATCAAGCACTAGAAACAAGGCCCATGGCCTCTCTGCACCACATGAAATTCTATGTGCTCATAGGCTTAGTCAATGAATCTGCAACATTCTCCTAATTGTCTATCTTCTTTAGCTCAATCTCTCCATTTGTAACCAACTCTCAAAAAAAGTTATACTGAACATCAACATGCTTAGTTGGAGCATGATTCATGGATTCTTGGCCAAACAGATAGCACACTAGCTATCACAACCAATATGAATGATCCTACAATCAAAACCAATAGATGTACACAATCTCCTCAACCAAACTACCTCCTTAGAGACATGAGTAGCAGCCATATACTATGCTTCTATAGTGGACAAAGCAAGTGTAGGATGCCTCTTACTCATCCAACTCACTGCACCTCCAAACAGAGTAAACACATAACCACTAGTGGACCTTTGACTATCCCAGTCACCCTGCCCAATCTGCATCAACAAAACCCTGTATGTCCAAAGATTTAGCAGCACTATCAGTACCATAATAAACCAAACAATGATTAGGAGTACCTGCAAGATATTTAAACAACTTCTTCGCATAGTTCCAATGCTATCTACCAGGGTTAGACATAAATCTACTCAAAACTCCCACTACTTGGGCAATATCTGGTCTAGTGCAAACCATTGCATACATCAAACTCCCTACAACACTAGCATATGGCACATTAGACATATCCTCAAGATCATCCTCAGTCTTTGGACACATATCTAATGAAAGCTTAGTACCAATGGGTAAAGGAACTCTAATGGGGTTACAGTCCTACAAACTAAACCTCTGCACAATAGTATTTACATACTTACTTTGTGACAACCAAAGCTTTCTATTAACTCTATCCCTCCTAATCTCCATTCCCAGAATATACCTTGCAACACCAAGATCCTTCATCTCAAATGCACCTGAAAGTTAGGCTTTAAGCTCACTGACCATACCCTTAATATTGCTGAAAAATATGTCATCAACATACAAAGCAATAACCAGTACAGAATCATCAACACAATGAATGTAAACACAATGATCCTCCTCGCTTCTAACAAAACCCAATTTCAAAAGAAATGAATCAAAATTTTGATACCACATTCTGGGGGTTGTTTTAGACCATAAAGAGACCTCTTTAACCTGCAAACCCAATGTTCTTTTCCTTTTACCTCAAAACATGTAGGTTGTTGCATATAAATTTTTTTTTCAAGATCTCCATTCAAGAATGCAGTCTTAACATCCATTTGCTCAATCTCCCAATCATAACCTGCAACAGTGGATAAGAGAAATCTAATAGAAGTCAATTTAGTAACAGGAGAGAATATCTCACCAAAATCAACTCCCTTTCTTTGGGAGTAGCCCTTGGCTACCAGTCTAGCCTTGTACTTCTCCAATGACCCATCTACTCCAAACTTCTTCTTGAAGACCCACTTACATTCTATGTCCTTTCTTCCTTTGGGCAAATGAACAAGATCCCAAGTGTTACAAGAGTCTAAAGCCATCATCTCCTCCTGCATGGCTAGCTACCAAGACTCACTATCATCTACAGAAATAGCTTCCCTGTAGGATCTAGGTTCATCGTTAGTACTCAATAAAACATATACACAAAGGAAATCTGGTGGGCTATACCTGTCAACTGGATTCTATTGTCTTGTGGATCTCCTCAAGGGTGGAGTAAGAGACTCTACTCATTCTTCTACATGATCATCTGCACCAACTTCTTCTGTAACAACAGATTCTTCTTCATCAAAACTACTTGAATCTTCTTCTTCACCCCCCCAATCCATCATTTTGTTCTTCTTAAGGTACATCTTGCTTCTCTAAATCAAAGGGCACCTTCTTTACCTTTTCTTCTTTCTCTTTTGGCTGCTCAAGTTCAGAAATAACTCTAAGTTCCCTGAAAATAACATCTCTAGAAAAGATAATCTTGCGGGTTAGTGGATTCCAAAGCTTATAACCTTTCACATTATCACCATATCCAATGAATGTACACTTTTTAGCCTTTGGATCCAACTTAGATCACTTTTCCTTAGGCACATGAACAAAAGCCTCACAACCAAAAACCCTTAAATGTGAAACAAAAGGTTTCTTACCTGTCCACACTTCATAAGGTATCGAATCTAGAGCCTTACAAGGAGATCTGTTTATCAAGTAGCAAGCAGTACACACAGCCTCTACCCAAAAGCATTTATCCAACTGTGCATCACTAAGCATACTTTTGGCCCTTTCCATAATTGTTCAGTTCAACCTTTCTACAACACCATTCTGTTGTGGTGTATACGAAGTTATCTTTTATCTGATTATACCTACATGCTTGCAAAACTCATCAAATTCCTTAGAGTAATATTCCCCTCCATTGTCAAATCTTAATATTTTTATATTTAAACATGATTAGTTCTCTACTAAGACTTTGAATTCCTTAAACTTAGTGAAAAATTCAGATTTATGCTTCATAAAATAAATCCATGTAAATATGGATACATCATCAATGAAGGTTACAAAATAACGAGATTTTTTTATAGATTCATTATCCATAGGTCCAAACACATCCATATGAATAATTTCTAACTTCTCTTTTGCTCTATTGCTTTCTGAAGGAAATGATTTTCTATTTTTTTTACCAAACACACAATACTCATAGAAATCAAAGTGCTCATCAGAATAGGAGAAACCATCCAACAAAATTTTATTCTTAATAGTTTTTAATACATTATTGCTTGTGTGGCCCAATCTATGGTGCTGCAACATACATGCATTTTCAATATTAGCCTCAAATAAATAAGAGGCATTATAAATTGTAGTGGCTTCAAGCTTGAATAGGCTTCTGAATCTCTTGCCCTTCGCTACCACCAAGTTCCCTCTCACTAATCTGCAGCCATGATTGTCAAATGTCACATGCATTCCCAAATCATTCAACTTCAAAACTAAAATCAGATTTCTAGCTAATCCAGGAACATGCAAACTACCAGGGAGGGTTTTAATCCTCCCATCACTGAAACACAACAATACCTTTCATTTCCTAACAATCAGATATGTAGAGTTGTCACCAAGGTAGATATTACCTCCATATTCTTCATATGTGGAGAACCATTCCTTATGTGGGGTCATTTGAAATGAGCATCTTGAGTCAACCAACTAATTTTCATCAGAAACAACATTACATGCAAAAAGTAAAACTTCTTCAACTGTATTCAAGGACTTATCTGAAGCACTCTCCTACTATTTCTTGGGGTTTATGCACTCCTTCACATGTCCCCTTTTACCGCAGTTCCAACACTTACTCTGTTCTTTTTACCAAGAGTCTTAGACCAGCCCTTAGACTTGTTCTTAGCCCCTTTCTAATCTCCTTTAGGTCCCCTTTCCTTAGACCTTCCCCTAACATTGAGAGCATCCCTTAAACTATCTAAACTCTTCTTCCTCAATTCCTGTGACAGTAGCACTGAAACAAGAGCATCCAACTTCAGATCCACAAGGTTAGAAGTGATAGTAAGGATAACATTCTCCCAAGACTTGGGTAAAGAAAAAGAAGTAAGATACATTTATCTTCCTCACTAACCTCAACATCTACTAAATCAAGCTGACTCACTAACAAATTAAAAGAATTTAAATGTTCTGTAACTGATTCACCTTCTCACATTTTCATGGAAAACAATTTTTTTTTAAATAAAGTTTATTTACCATACTCTTCGCTTAATAGATCTCACCCAACCATTTCCACAACTTGTATGTAGTCTCTTCCTTTGTGACATTTAACAGGACAGAGTCTAAAAGACACAACTGGATGGTTCCCCGTGCCTTCTTATCTAGTCTATCCCACTCATCTTGAGAGACATCATCAGGTTTCTTCTCTTTTTGAACAACCAACCATTGGTTTCTTCCTTCTAACAAATTTCCATTTTCAACTTGCACAACTCATACCCCATTCCTTTGAACTTCTCAATGTCTAATTGAGAGGTTGATGCAATGGTGGATGTAGCCCTAATAACAACACAAGATATGCAAAACAAACACAACCAAATCTCCCATTGTAGCTACAACTTCCAAACTACCACCCAAGAGTCAAAGATGGCCAGGCTCTGATACCAAATGTTAGAAATGAAAGCAACACTACTTCAATGGAAATCTGATTCAATATAAATTTTTGCAATCTTTAACTGTGTTATTAATGGAGATTGTAACACAGAAATAAAACTATGCTTCATAGAAATGCAAAATTAGAAATATGAACACATAACACAATGTTTAACATGGAGAAAAACCTTTTGGGTAAAAAACTCCACACAGGAAAGAGGCCCAATGTTTGTATTAATCTGAAAATGATTTACAATACAACAACACTTCAACTCTCTCCACCAGTCTTCAATCTGACAACATTCTGGCAGCACCCGAGTACCTAAATTCTATATTGCAGCAACTAATGCATAGAAAATACTTATAGAAATATTTTCTAACTCATCTTAGGCATTCACATTCTTTCTCATGAGATTCCCCAACATACAAATATTAAATGCCATCTTACAAGCACCTTCCACTTGTCCAAAAACAACCATGCAAAGGTTGGGTGCCCAAGACTAAATCTGGCCTCTTATAGCATCTTATGACACATCATAACTGTCATAGATTCAAGCAAAAGAGTATCTTTCCAAGATAGGAACCTTGGGCTAAATATAAAAAATATACAACTAACATATCCATCATATGCGTCATAGAATCACAAAATCTTATGACAACTTGTAGTTGTCATAGATTCACTCACCAAACATTATGACAGTTATCATACATGCCAAAAATAGTATATTCCTCAAGGGAGCACGCCTATCCTCATTTACCATGAGTTTTTACATTTGCCAATAGTAAAAGTCACTCCGTAATAACTTCTGGTGACTCCAAAATTACCCCTGCCAATGAAACTAGTACATCTCCTCATGGATAATTACAAATTACATATAATAAATGGAATAAATACAATATTGGGATTTACAAGGTTAATGGTACCTTATCCCAACAACAATTCATGATTTCTAAAACTAAAATAATAATTTAATACTCATATAAGAGTCCAAACAATGGCTTTCAAGGGGCAAGACAATCAAGAATAGTCAAGGTGATGTTCTTATGAGTTGATAGGGTCAAAGGGAGGCTTAGTATTAGAGATATCCTTGCATGGATGATGGTGAATCATCAAATGAATGAAGGAAACAAACATGATCTTATGATTGTCTCTTGATTGTGATAATCCCCTATGACACTTGATCAACAACGTATGCATGTATTTTTACCTTTAAATAGTGATCTCTCAACACCTTATCATTTTAAATAGTTTTGAAGTATTTGTATTCGAGTGTATACTCTATGACCTATATTCAAGTGTATATCATGACTATGTATTCGAGTGTATACTCGATGACTTTGTATTCACTCATGTCATATCAAGATTGATGTCACAGGGTTTGGATGTTAGTTCATAACATTCATGTTTATCATGTTTCAATAGTAGGACATAGTTACTTATGTCATTGGTTCATGCCATTAGATCATTGGATTTGGTTGTGGTTCTTCATCATAACATGTCATGCTTTCAGGAGTTGGATTGGGTTGTGGTTCTTCCTCATGACAGGAGTTTGTTCGTGTATTCATGCTTCTTTGTCCTCCATGTCTTCAGTGTTCTTAGTGTCTTCATATGTCAAAGATTTCTTCAATGTCCTCATGATGTTGATGTTGATCACAAAATATGGTGTTAAGTGCCTCAATCATTCGGGGTAGCAGGCTACTAGCAAAGTCCCTTAAGATCCCTAAGACAAAAAAACTGCCAAACTTTGACAGAGTTTTTCTCAAAATTTATGATAGATGGGAATGTTTCATTTGGACCTACAGGTGCATGTGGGGTCTTTCCACAATAACCTCTCTCAGTTTTGGTGAACTCTAGTCCATTTGACTGTGCTGAAATCAAATGCATTCTTGCAAAATGCTTCAGTTTCATGTAGTAGAAAGGTGCTAGGAGTGACATTTTGCATTCCATAGCTCGTGGGGCTTAACTGACTATGCCAACATGTCAGGGTGGGTGGGTAAATGCTAGGGGAGGTCTTGTTTTGTGTACGAAGTGCCCCAATCATTTGGGACAATAGGCTACCGACAAAGTCCCTTAAGATCCCTAAGACATAAAAAACTGCCAAACTTTGATGGAGTAGTTCTTAGAATTCGTGGCAAATGAGAATGTTTCATTTAGACCTACAGGTGCACATGGGGTCCTTCCACAATAACCTCTCTTGGTTTTGGTCAACTCTAGTCCATTTGACCATGCCAAAATCAAATGCATTCTTGAAAAATGCTTCAGTTTCATGTAGTAGAAAGGTGCTAGGAGTGATATTTTCCATTCCATAGCTCGTGGGGCCGAACAGACTATGCCAACACATTGGGTTGGGCAGGGAAATGCTAGGGGAGGTCTCATTTCATGTGCCAAGTGCCCCAATCATTCGGGGTAGCAGGCTACGAGCAAAGTCCCTTAAGATCCCTAAGATGCAAAAACTGTCAAACTTTGACGGAGCAATTCTCAAAATTTGTGGTAGCTAGGAATGTTTTATTTTGACCTACAGGTGTATGTGGGATCCCTCCACAATAACCTCTCTCAGTTTTGGTCAACTCTAGTCCTTTTGATCGTGCCGAAATCAAATGCATTCTTACAAAATGCTTTAGTTTCATGCAGTAGAAAGATGCTAGGAGTGACATTTTGCATTCCATAGCTTGTGGGGCCGAACGGACTATGCCAACACATGGGTTGGGTGGGTAAATTCTAGGGGAGGTCTCATTTCATGTGCCAAGTGCCCCAATCATTCGAGGTAGCAAGCTACTGACAAAGTCCCTTAAGATCCCTAAGATGAAAAAATTGCTAAACTTTGACGGAGCAGTTCTCAAAATTCATGACAGTTGGGAATGTTTCATTTTGACCTATAGCTATTTCATTCAAGTCTAATCCGTTTGACCATGCCAAAATCAAACACATTCTTGCAAAATGTTTCAATTTCATGCAATGGGAAGGTTGCCAGGTGCCATATTTTTCATTCTACTCATCTTGGGGCCAAACCAACTATGCCAACATGTTGGGGTGGGCAAGTAAATGGTAAGGAAGGTCTCATTTTGTGTGTCAAGCATCCCAGTCATTCTGGGTTGAAAGTTATCGACAAAGTAGAAAGTTGCTAACACTGAAATTTTGCATTCCACAGGTCTTAGGGGTGAAATGACTTTGCCAACACATCCGGGTGGGCAGGTAAATAGTAGGGAAGGTCTTGTTTCGTGTGCCAAGTGTCCCAGTCATTCTGGCCTGTAAGCTATCGACACTTAGCACCTTTCATGTTTTCCAGTAGCTTGCAACCTAGAACGACTGAGACACTTGGATCATGAAACGAGACCTCCCCTAGCATTTACTTGCCCACCCAGATGTGTTGGTGCAGTTGGTTTGGCCCCACGATGAGAAGAACAAAAAATATGGCACATAGCAACCTTTCCAATGCATGGAGTTGAATGAAACCAAGAGACATTATTGTAGACAAACCCCACATGCACCTGTAGGTCCAAACAAAATGTCCCCAGATGCCATGATTTCCAAGAACTACTCTGTCAAAGTTTGGCAATTTTTTCATCTTAGGGATCTTAAGGGACTTTACCGGTAGCTTGCTGCCCCAAACAATTGGGGCACTTGGCACACAAAATGAGACCTCCCCTGGCATTTACCTACCCACCCGACATGTTGGCGTAGTCCATTCGGCCCCACGAGCTATGGAATGCAAAATGTCACTCATAGCACCTTTCTACTGCATGAAACTGAAGCCTTCTTGAGTGTGTACGATGGTAGGGTTTAGACAAATGGAAATTTGTTGTTGAAATTCATAACATCTTGATGGTATTGTCGCCATGATGTCCTCATATGAGATGACAAGAGTAATTCCATAACCTTGCTGTCCCATAACCTTTATTATGATTAGAAGCATGGAAACAAACCCTACAAGAAACAAAGCAATGATTAGATCTCAATATGATCATGAGATACCCAAGCATCTGTATTAGTCTAAATCATAAAATCTCTTCAAATAAAGATTGATCTGAGGGTTTGGTGAGTTGCCATTGGCACCCAAACCTTGGGTCTTCATTAGAAATCTTTGAATGTTAATTATTGCCATTATGCTTCTTTCTTATTAATTATTACTAATTAGGGTAATCATAAGAAAATATATAGTATCTCATGTATTCTTAGAAAATGCATATGGAAATTTTATCAAATGTTGTAGTTGCATTGAATGATGCCTCAAAAAAATGTGGTCTATTGGAATTTTGAAAAATGTTTTAGTTGCAACTGCCCTAGAAGACATGTATGCAAAATGTGGAAGCATAGACAAGGTGAGTGAACTGTTTGACATGATGCCTCAAAGAAATGTGGTCTCATGGAATGGTATGGTTGCAGGATATGCAAATAATGGTTTAGAAACTTTCAACCAAAACCAATTGGTGAGTGTAAAGCTAAAATCCACAACCTTTGACTACATCCTCTCTGCTAGTGCCAAACTAGGATCTTTGGAACATAGTACATGGACATCCATCAAATCATAAAGGATATGGGAATTTTGTAAGATGTAGTTGCAACTGTCATAGGAGACATGTATGCAAAATGTAGAAGCATAGAGAAGGCAAGTGGATAGTTTGACATGATGCCTTAATGAAATAGAATCTCATGGAATGCCATGATTGTAGGATATGTACAAAATGGTTTTGTTGTTAAGGATTTAGAAACTTTCAAGAAAAAGAAATCAATGGATGTAAAGCCAAATTCCACACTACATCCTCTCTACCTGTACCAAAGTGGGATCTTGATGTAGAGGAAGGACCTTCTTTAGGACAACAAGATAAAATGACAGTGTTCTTACACCATCTTCATTTTTGCTTCTTGTGTTACTTCCAAGTGTGCTTCCGGTTTTACTTCCAGTTTGGCTTCCAATTTTCTTTCGATTTTTCTTCCAGGTTGGCTTCTAGTTGTGCCTCCAGTTTTGCTTCTGGTTTTACTTCCAGTTTTACTTCTAGGTTTGCTTCCAATTTTGCTTCCATTTTTGCTTATGGTTTTGCTTCCAGTTTTGCTTCCAGTTTTGCTTCTAGTTTTGCTTCTGGTTTTACTTCCGATTTTTCTTATAGGTTTGCTTCCAGGTTTGCTTCCAATTTTACTTCTAGTTTTGCTTCCAGTTTTGCTTCCAATTTTGCTTCCAATTTTTCTTCCAATTTTGCTTCTAGTTTTGCTTCCGGTTTTACTTCCAGTTTGGCTTCCAATTTTGCATTTGGTTTTGCTTCCAATTTTGCTTCCATTGTTGCTTCCAGTTTTGCTTCTAATTTTGCTTCCGATATAACATCGCTTGTTGCTTTCAATTTTGCTTCCATTTTTGTGTCTTTTGTTGCTTCTAAAAATGCTTATTATTTTGCTTACATTTATTAGTTTAATATGTTTTATTTCAATTTAATTAGTTAAATATATCACGCCTCTTAAATAACTCATATGATTATAAAGTAAGTAATTTAATTATTTAACTCATATGATTAAATAACAACATAAGTATTATAACATGATCATCATCTATAATTAAAATAAGTGAGTCAAATATCTATAATTTATTGAATTTGATAACATCCATCTTGAGCAGTAAATTAAAATCATCATACGTAATAAATATCCATCCAAAAATCATCGACCACTTTCAATATATATAAATTGACAAGTCAATATGGATAAGATCATCATCATATATAACTAAAACAAGTGAAAGTTAAATATGCCAGTAGATCAATAACATGTCTAAATGATACATGTACAAATGTTATAAGTAAAAATGATAAATTACGTTACTCAAAATGATACAAGTCAAGATGATACATGTCCAAATGATATAAGTCAAAATGATACATAAATTTATAATACAACTCATTAATATGGCACTACAGACCGTGAAAATGATACATATGATATCTAGTGACTCTGAAAAGAGGTATCATAACAATATATCAATAATGATCCATGATGCAGTTTATATGATCATAAATGTCGCTGGCTACTACAAGAAACTGCCTCATCATCATCACCATCATCATCATCATCATCATCATCGTCATTGGCCTCAGTGTCTTCTGTATATGCGTCATCATCATCCTCTGCCATGTGATCTTTACCAGAACCAACATAATCTAGATCTCTATCAGGAGGATCATCTTGATCTTCTGGAAGACCCATGTTCTGCAAAAAAAAACATTTAAAATGAAAAGTTATTATTTATTCATGCAATAATTTATTTTTCTGTTATATATCTAATATTACAACATATGAAATGAAACCATAATCATATTACATCATATCAAAGTGCACATACCATAACAAAATTTCAAACAAGTTATAGCTAATATGTCATTCCAATGATGTAAAACATGCAACAATTCTAATAAACGTTAGTAAAGATCATAAAAAAATTTGTTATAAATTTAACTATCAGCTGTAAATTCTATTACATAACCTTAAGTGCTACAAATTGCTTGGTCGAAAGCTCCCATTTTGACACAGGCAGGGAGGATGGTGGCAAAGGTTGTGGAATTTGGCTTTACACCAGCTAATTGCATTTGCTTTAAAATTTCTGAAGCCTTTTCAACAAATCCATTTTGTGCATATCCAGCAGTCATTGCAGTCCATAAGACCACATTTCTTTGAGGCATTTTATCAAACAGTTCATGTGCCTTGTCTATGCTTCCACATTTTGCATACATGTCTAACAGGGTAGTTTCAACTACAACATCTGACAAAATTCCTCTATCTTTTATGTATTTATGGATGTCCATACCCTATTCCAAAGCTCCCATTTTGACATAGGAAGGGAGGATGTTGGCAAATCTTGTAGAATTTGGCTTTACACCAGCTAATTGCATTTGCTTTAAAAATTTTGAAGCCTTTTCAACAAATCCATTTGTGCATTTCCTATAGTCATTGTAGTCCATTAGACCACATTTCTTTGAGGCATTATGTCAAATAGTTCATGTTCCTTATCTATGCTTCCACATTTTGCATACATGTCTAACAGGGTAGTTGCAACTACAACATCTAACAAAATTCCTCTATCCTTTATGTATTGATGGATGTCCATACCCTATTCCACAACTCCCATTTTGACACAAGTAGGGAGGATGGTGGGAAAGGTTGTGGAATTTGGTTTTCAAATAACTCATACTCATAGAGTCATGGTTTTAGGTCATGTATGTTATGGTAACAACAAGGGATTCCAACTATGGTTATGATAGATAAGACTGCCCTCATTATGACCGTAACAAGGTTCTTGGACAACATTATCTTGCTCTTCACACTGGGTAATATATAGGCCAAGATTGGGTTGAAGAAATCACTTGATGGTTACCTATATAGTGAAACCACACCCTAATATCCCATGCATTCTAAATAGCTTGAGATTTATACAACACTCAACTAAGATGAAATTGTATCACTGTACCACACTTAACTATGACAATCCTTTCTTGACAACAATTTGTAATCTTTAGACTATTGGGATACTTGCCACAAATAAATATTAGGTCAATGACACTGTTAGGTCTAAAAAATGCAGGTTACAAATCCTAAGAGGATGCCAGGCTCTATGCTTAGATTTGCAACATTTTTGAAATAATGAAATAGAGTTAACCTATAGGGTTGATGACTCCTTGCATTTCAGGTTCTGCTAGACCTAGGCAGGTGCACCTTACTAATGAAGCAAATTAAATGGATGTGTGATATTGGCTGAGTGATGGATCTACCCATAGTGGCAAATGGTGCGGAATAGATGATTACTTGGTGCCTACTTTTTGCTTCTAATGTCTGAACAGTGATTGAAAATGTATGGTTCTAATTTGGTATAAATTGTATAAGCAATATCAAGGCAAAACTAATGGATATGTTCAACTAATGAAAATGAGTAAGACTAGTGCCTAAATCTATTGGGCTATTTGAGTCAATGAATGGAAACAGATGTATGTGATTGGTGAGCTTATCTCCTAGCTTAACTCTAATAGTTGGGCACTTTGGATATTTACACCTTGTGCAAATGTGTAGGTTTGTATGTGACAATGCTCTTCTTATATAATCCCAATGATATTCCCTTGAATTACTATGAAATTATGAAAGGAATTTAATTCTTGAGTTGATGGAAACCAATCACAATAACTTCTTCAAAAGGATTTAATCTTTGACAAGAACCAATTAATGTCAATTATTAGAAAGGATTTTTAATTCACATCAACTAGAAACCAATCAAAGAACTTCACACAGTGACAACAAATATGCCCTGACAAATGTAAATTTGAATAATTCAATAGAACAACTTTAGAGACAGCACAATAACATATAATCATGAAAATTAACACAACTGTTGAACATCAGAAATAAATCACCATGTAGAAATATTCTGCTCCATTATGTTTTTTCAGAATAAACATGTGTAACTGAAATTCTTTAATTAAAACAGAACTGACAATATATTTTCTTTCTATATGTAATATATATAGTCTTCTTCAAATTAAAGAGATATACCTATCAATCGATGATCTTATGACCATCATATGTTTTAACTTTTATATCAATATTAGTGAAGAGACCACGTCTCTTCATAGTGTCTTTTGAGAACTAACAAAATTATGGAAATAAACAAATACATTTAATACTAAGCCCTGCTAAACCATAAGTAGATTTGAGCAAGATGATCCAAATATTTCTGGCTCAGGTGTGTCTCTGCATACTCAATGGCATCCCTAACGTCCACCTCTATTGAAACCATCTTCTCCAGATGTGAGAAAGCTTCCTTGGATGCTGAATCTTCATGTTTTACAATTTCTAGGGTCTCATCTAATATTCCCTAACACTCATTGACCCATTCATCCTTGCTCTTCAAATCTTTGTCATTCTTGAGTAACGCAGGTACACCTATCTGAGAAGTCTACATGCATTCTTTCACTTCATCTTGGAGCCTATCATGGTGCTTCTTATGCTGCTTAATAAGATTGTATGCATTAGATGTGCTTGCACTATGAGAGGTGTGTTTACCCTGTATTTCATGTAACTTATCATGTATTCTATTATTTAGTCTTTCATGTTCTTGAATGACCTTTTGGTTTTCAGATAAAATATCCCATAATTTAGGTATCCATTACATCATATGAGCATCCCTATTCTGTAGGACTGTAGTGATTGTATCTATTCTGACCCATGCCAGGGTGATTGGACTTGTTGTGAGCTTTCTTCCTATGTAATCATTTTAAGAGGGACTAAATCCTTTAAGAAATCATTTTCTTTTTTCAACCTTTCCCAGCTCATTTTGTAGGTATCCCTCTCCTTTATCAATAGCTGAATCTAAGATTTATTTAGTTTTGCCACATTTACTCCAAGTTCTACTGTAATGACTGGATCAATTTCTCCAGCTTTCAATGTCATAACATGGCTAAAAGCTTTTTTAGTGTCAATGATAGCAAGCTTTTTTTTTGGTGGGTATAGAGCCCATATCATGAGGGTGTTCTCATCTAGAATATATTTTGTTTTAGTATATACTTCAACAAACCCTTCAGAACTAAGCTTGTGTTTTGTATCATTATTGTGCAGAAAACTATCAAAAACAAGTGCTAAATTCAAATTAAGACCCAGGAAGATCATTACACCAGATTCTCTGAGAAACTCCCTTTTCTCAAGAGTCATATCTTCCATCTCCTTTTCAACTTCTACTTTTAAATCATTCATTAACTACATCTGGTTGTCTGGTTTAACATTTGAGACTGATTCTCTAATAGCCTTCCCTTTGTGTTTGTACAAAAAGGATCTGAACTTAGGGGTATGAATAAACTGGTCATCTGAAATAAAATATTTATATGCAGCCTGTCGAGCATCATTATCCCTTGTTTCTTCAATTTCCAATCCTCTTTCCGAGGGCTGGTATGGTTTAACTCTACATTTTGAAATTGTACTAGAAAAGTCATGGGGTTTAGAGGCCACAGACCCTTCACTGTCAGAGGAAAACACTTCAATTTCGTGTGCTTCCCTTCTTCTTTCCCTTATTTTCTGATTATATTCATCAATGGCTATTTCAGCATCTACTTCTTCCAAATTTTTGATTACATCATCATGAGGGAAAGGTACATGAGTATATCCACTCAGTTTTTGCTTCTTCTTAACATAATCAATAAATTGCTCTGGGTCAAAAAAATTTCTCTGTATTGCTTTCCTAAGATTAAAATGAGACAATTTATCAAGAATGAGATCATAACCTTCTCTAGCTAACATAGTAAAGTCACCAAAACATAAGGTGCTTGGCATAAAAGACTATTTATCATATGCATTGAGATTCATCACATTTGAGTAGTCAAGCTGTTTGACTATTTCCAAGTATGCCACCCTATCTGGTATAGTTTTTGGCAACAGAAAAGGGGTATCCTCAAACCTGTATACTCTGATCATTGTGGAATCATGAAAATAATACCAATCCCCCCAATTGTAGTTTACTGTAGTTAGCCCATCAAAGTCCTTGGGTCTCAAAAACCTTTTAATTTCCTCTAACAAAGTGTAATTGCATGGGTACCCATAACATCTGTACAAGGTTTTTACAAAGAATTATTCAAAGTGAACATAACTGGAATTCACAAACCTGATGTCCCATATTGAGGCCATAATTGTGGGGGCAGCGATTGACCATCTTTATCAATTTGTGAAATTTTCAACTGCTCTGGCCATAGATTCAATTCTTGTCCAAAATACAAAACCATATGCATGAGAATAGAATAGTGTATGAAGCTGACTGTGGGGGAACTATTCTTTAAGGCCTTCAGACATGAGTCTATTTCCTTAAAAATAAAAGTAGCATAGTCAAATGTCCTGGCGTGATGGCACTGGATATCCATAGAGATAACCATTGGCACTATGGATATAAATTCTAGAACTTCAGTTCCCAACACTTGCCCCACTAAGTAATATGTATATCTCAGGTAAGGTTTGAACAACTTGACATGAAACAGTGGTTCATCCCCTTCTTCAAATGACACTACATTCCCCTCATTCTGTGGCCTATGTAATGGAAGTCTCCAGCCCTTATATGTGGTATCCAATCTAAAATTTTCCTTTTCTAGGGCTTCATGTATGATAGAGGTGTTATATGTGTCATTTAAATCAAAAACTTCACAAATTGCATTTTTAGATATATGAAACAAGGGCTTTCCCTGTAGATTGCATATGGCCTTTTGGTCAGGATCATAATGGTATGCTAGCAGTTTCAAAAGTTCTATATTGAAAAACACATTTGTGACTATTAATTTCCTTAAATTGAGTTGCCAGGGGTTGCAGACGGGTTCCATCCTATGTCTCCTGTGATAGTGGAACATGAATAATTCATACCCTCGGATAGGAGTCCATATATTTCTGCCATATTTATATTTATCTTCAAGTTTTTCCACATTTACGCTCAATTGTGTAGTTCTTCTAGCCTTGGGTCCAGAACCGAGCAATTGGTCCACAAGATCTTGGTTTAGTTTCCTTTCTGGTGTTTTCTCTCCCTTCTCTATTTCAATTTTTTGTTTTTTGCCCTTGGTTTAGCCCTTTTCAGTGTGTTGCCTTTTCTTTGTTTTAGAGAAGCCTTCGATTTTATACCAGAACTTGACTGTATCAAAGAAAGTTCAAGGACTTACCTATATATGCTCCGCACAAATCTCCTGATTCCTGGTGAATTCCTTCTTCATTTGCAACCCTTGTGTTGATTTTAGTGGGAATCAGAATGGCTTTTACAACGTTATGTTCAATCAACCATTAATGGCTATCACCATAATTGAATGCAGGGAATTCATGAATTTCAAAATGTCAGGGTGATGCTCTTTTTATGATTTGGTGAGACCATTTTATTCTTTCACCAATCTTCATATTGTTTTGGCACTATTTTCTTTCATATGTTTCTGGTTGGTCACCGATGGTGCATTGGTGTCTCCACGAAATACTCTTTTCATAGAGTTATGAACCCTTTATTGTCATTTTGGGGAGATATTATAATTTTCATCCTAATGTCATTTTGATCAGGTGTGATGAACGTTCTCCTTGGCATTGGTGAGTGTTTCTCCGACAGATAGGGGTTACCTCATCTTTATTAGCATGACAATCTCCATCATCGAGAATATGATAGTCTCCTGACGGGTTAGGTCTTCCCGATGAACTTATCTCCATCACTCATTTTTATTAGAACATATCGGCGAGAGTCTTACCGAAAGCCTTTTGTCTTTTTTGTTGGGGTGACTTTTGTGGTCGGGAAAGCTTAAGGATTTCATTTCGATTGTATATGTCACGCCGATAGTCTTAATATTACACGTTAAGGAGAGATTGTTTGCTTCCTGGCTATAAGCCATTGGTCGGTGTGACTTAAAGGCTTGGTGTAACTTTAGGATTTCACTCCGATTGTTCTACTCACACCGATGAGTATGCATTAGTGATACATACAGAATGTCTCCCCGATCTTTTGACATATGAAATTTTGATCATTCATACATCAATCATCTCTCAGTGATTATCACATTATACTTCAGGAATGTATTTTTCTAATTAGGGTGAGTTACTTAAGGTCTTGCCGATATAGATAACTTAGTATCAGAATTAGGCTGTGGTTAGAGAGCTAGGTATATTTATGAGATTGTTTATGTGCAGATTCTTAAATAGATCTTGTGACACAAATTTTTGATGGTTGATTTTGAAAATGAGGGACATTAGTCACATTATGTGGAGACTTAGTGAATTCTTAGCAGATGAATAATGTGAAATTTTTTCAGTTCCAATAGACACAAGGCTTTTAAACAAAAACCATAATCCTAACTCTATATCCATCCCCTTGGTAGTCTCAAGGGCCACCTTGAGACAAAAAATGCTAATGTACTATTATGACAATTATGATTGTCCTCCATCATTTCATTATGCATTTGAAACTTGAGATGAGGAATGGGGAGGTCTCCATTTGTAAAAACATGGAAAATACTCATGGCAAGATCATTAAAATAGGCATATTAAACTTCAGGCATTTCTGCAGACCCTAGAAAGGTGGATGTAAACTCAGTGACTTTAATTACCACCACAAAGACTATCCCCTTTGTGACTATGACAAGGTAACACTGTCATGCTCTTTATGACAATCCCTTCTCCATTGGGTGATGGCCTAATAACATTTATCTCCTTTGTGATTTCAATGCCTCTCTAATGCACTATCATAGGAATCTTGACAGTCCTTATGTATTAGTGAAGAAGGCTTCCAACAAATCATAAAGGATGGCTTAAGATTACATACAAAGTCCTAGTCTTCATACCCTAGTCACATATCACCCCTCTAAGAAGACCTCAAGATAATTGCCCTTTAATACAAGAAGTCAATGCAGTTTTAAAAGATAAAGTTCAAGAGGCCAAAAGACAAGAAAAATTAAGGACTTAAGTGGTTTAAAGGAATAAAAATATAGGCTTGCAAACTCGACTTAAAACCCTAACCCTAGGTGGGTACCACCAGAACCCTTTAACTTGGCACTACAAAACCTTGTCCAATTTGATTGTGGGAAGCTGAAATCAAGCATGTACACTCACATATGAAAGATAAGTATGTCTACCAAGTGGTTTGACATAAAAATGAATAGGCTTCAAATTATAACCCTTCAAAGTAGGCCACTGAAGTATATTGTACAGGTGCATTTATGAGTGCTGCAATTAGATTTTTCATCATGGGAATCTAAAATTTTTGCAAAAAATGGTAGGAAATTTTAGGTTCCAATAAGTCCATTAGTTGGAGGAAGGCAAACAAGGCTTTTCTGTTCATTATTATCCCATTAAACTTAAGCATATGAGATAGCATGTCACACATAAAATGTTGTGGATAGTGACCACAAGATTAGGTTAATTGCGACCACTTTTTGTAAGCAAGCACAAGACTAGTATACTCATTATGATCCTAATGGCACCAAGAAGGGTCCCCAAAGATATAAGAGTAATCATTTGTCATCTAAGAGAAATCTTACATATAAGGGCACTAGGGCCAATAGAGAAGCACTTTAGAACTCATCCTACACATCAATAAACAACTCAACACAAGAAATTCAAATTGACATATTAACACAACAATATCTAACTAAGTTATTGAAAGTCAACTATTGATACCTCATTCTCCATCCAGATTACAAAATTGGTCCACTTTTTGCTGTGTAACATTTCTTTTTCAAATTGGCTTGGATGCCAGCCATATTTCTCCTCCTGTCAAAACATGGCACATGGACTAGTTAAAATAATTAATATACAATCATTTACTTTTTCCTAGGAAATTAAAAAAAATATCATTTAACTTATTAAATATACTTACAAATGTATAGATCAAGGTGTGTAAACCTTTCTAGCCACTGTGATGCGTGGCACGAAGTTTGTCAAGCCTAGCCTTGGAGGCCTTGTCTTGAAACATATACTAATTCAATTTAACTATGCACAAATAAAATTTAAAAATCATTTAATAAATTTGATATAATCTTATGAGCAAATTCAAATACCTGCGTACTCTCCTCATTGGACTTCCTCCGTGCATCAGACTTCTCATATGCTTTTATAAGCTCTTTCCATACTTTCAAACTTACATCAATTGGACTTTTTTTGAGCCTTTGCTCGGGAGGGAGTTTTTTTATCTTCTTTGTTTGGTTGCACCAAAATCTCTTACAGTTTTGAGACATTCGTCGCTTTATCTTCTTTACAAACCAACCTGTGCCAAATTCAGTCTCCATGTCTTCGATAACTTCTTTTTGTAGGTGCATGGGTATGTTTGAGAATGGAAAATGTAGATGGTCTTTGAACTGTTGAAGGCATGATTCCTTCAACCTATTCACAAATGTTTTTCCAACATCCATCATTTGGGGGTCCCCTAAAACCACATCGTATTCTATCTTGGTATCGTAGGTACCAACGCAAGATGCAAAACATGGAATGGTGGTCGAAGAAGTTTGTGTCCCAGGAGTGGGTGGGACATTAGAAGCCTATGTTCCCTATTCCACATTCTTAGAGGTTATTGTTATTGATTTCCTCCTGGATCTTTTTCTTGATCCATGACTGGTTAGGGAATCAATTGATTCCCTTTGACACTATTGATTTGGTTGTAATGTTTCAGGGGCTTTACCAGATCATTTTTCTATGTATTTGGCAAGCATTGTCAAGTACACACCATCCAATTTGTTCACTGCCTCTACCCCCAATATGGAAGCCAATGCCTCTTTATCTTTGTCAGTATCATGTTCCTATAAAATAAATTTCTTCTTTTAAATTTACAAATAAAAAACTAAAAACTAAAAATCAAAGAAATAATGGAAACAGTTACAAATCTATAAATTGACAATCAATTACCTCATTGTGGCCAAAGTCTGCTCCCTTTTCTCTCTTCCCTCTATTGCTTGACATTTTGAGGCGACCTAGGGAAAATTATTTTCATTCAGTCTGTGGAGGCAAATGAAGTACACTCTGCCAGGTATGAAAGTTTTCATCCAGTTTTTCTATATTCCTCAAGGTTTTTGACCTTTACTTTGTAGAGAAAATCATGAAGCTATTTTCCTATGAATCAATTGGTGCCTTGGGAGGGAATCTATAGTTCCCGGCCTAATTTTAGTTTTCTCACTATCGTCTCAAAAGCCCTATCTCCTCATATTGTCTTGACCAACCTTTGTTTTAGTTTGCCACCCTCGTCTCAAAAGCCCTAATTTTAGTTTGCTCACAATCGACTTGTCTTAAAGCACTTGACTACTTTTTTAGGAAGGAAGTGAGAAAGTTGTGTTCATAGAAAGGTATTGATGGTAATGATAAGTGAACCTGGGCATTGGGGTTTGAAAAATGTGTTCACTACTCTCGGATGCAGAGGAAATAATGCAATGTCTACAATTTTACCCTCCTCCTTTGCAACAACATGAGACTTTAATGATTAGCCTGTAAACAAAACAATATTTACAACCCTTTCTTCATAATCCTCTCCATTTAATCGAAAAAAAATATATATTTGGGAATGAAAAAATTTTATTGTAATTGTAATTTGGGTAAGTGCAAGAAGATGGGGGGCCAAAAAGGGGTCTTAAGTGGCCACTTTTTTTCTGAAATCAGGAAATACTGGCCTTGGATGAGAAATTGAGCATAGTTACACTCAAAATTTGGAGACGCAACCAAAACAATGTTCGTAGAGCTCTGAGTCTACTTTCTAAACTACTTTTTTTTTTTTGAAAATGGCATAGATTAAGGGGTTCATAAGAGGGAGCCACAGAAATTGGTGTTGTTTTTGTCAAAAAACATAACATAGCATGTTTTGTGGCTCCCTCAAAAGGTCAACTTTTTTTTGGCATTTTTAAAATCGCTTCAGTGAGAAATTAGCTAATAGAATGTAGTTTATGCCCGATTTTTCTAATAATTTTTTGATGAATATTTGATTTTTTACTAATTTTCAAAGTGGACACATCCTAAAAAATAGAATTTTGGCCGTGCTACCCCTATAAATTTTGAAAACTAATTGAAAATAATTTTTTTCTTTTTTTAATATTTGTAGAATGGATTCTAGTTTCTAAATATGTAATTTTTTTGAAATGTCAATGAATAGTTAATTTACAATGAAAAAAAGACCAAACAGTGGTTTTTGCCCAAAAACAGACACACAAACAAAAGAAATTAAAGATGAAAGGTTTAACATTGTTAAAATGTGAAAAAACTCACATCGTTAAATAGCTAAGAGAAAGCCTAACATTACCCAGGTGTTCGATTTGTTCAACGTTGAAACACATGCAAATCTGAGGATTAGCACGAACAAAATTATGTGAAATCTTGAAGAATCTGGAAAAACACATCTGTGACTATTCAAAAGGCACTCCAAGCCTTTGGGTTGGAAATCCAAAGCAAATCCCAAGCCCAAGGCTTGGGATTCCCAAAGCAAGATATAACGCGAGCACATTATAACGCACTCGCATTATGTTTTGCTTTGCATTTTTCCTTTTCCGCAAGTCTGTTGTTTGTCATGTTTGACATAACACGAGTGCGTTATAATGTGCTTGCATTATATTCCCCTTAATTTTTTTTATGTTCAAGGCTATTAATCATGTATGCCTATATGTATGTATGTATGTATCTACGTATGCCAATATGTATGTATGTATGTATCTATGTATGCATATATGTATGTATGTATGTATCTATGTATGCCAATATGTATGCATGTATGTATCTATATATGCATATGTGTATGTATCTATGTATCTATGTATGCCAATATGTATGTATGTATGTATGTATCTATGTATGCCTATATGTATGTATGTATAGTGTCAAGGGCAGAGGAGGGTAGAGATGGGAGTGAGACAGATAGGGGAGGAGAGGGGTGGATAAGGATTGAGTGATTAAGGTTTAAGGTTGAGGGTTGAGTGTTTAGGGATAGGATTTAGAGTTTAGGTATAAGGGATTAGAGTTTAGGACCTTGAGGGATTAGGGTTTAGGGTTGAGGCTTTAGGGATAGCGTTTAGGGTTAAGGGTCAAGGGATTAGCTTTAAGGTAAAGTGTTGAGGGTAGAGGGATTAGGGATTAGGGTTTAGGGTTTAGGGTTGAGGCTTTAGGGATAGCGTTTAGGGTTAAGGGTCGAGGGATTAGGTTTGAGGTAGAGTGTCGAGGGTAGAGGGATTAGGGATATGGTTTAGGGTTGAAGGTTTAATGATTTAGGGTTGAGGCTTTAGGGATTAGGGTTTAAGATATAGTGTCGAGTGTTGAGTGTGTAGGGATAGGTTTTAGGGTTCAAGTTTTAAGGGTTAAGGGTCGAGGGTTCAGAGTTAAGGGTTGAGGGATTAGGGTTTGATGTTGAGGGTTGAGTACATTGAGGTTCGAGTGTTAAGGGTTTCGGGATAGGGTTGAGGGTCGAGGGATTAGGGATAAGGGATTAGGGTTTAAGGTATAGTATCGAGCTCGTTGAGGGTCTAGGAATAGGGATAGCATTTAGGGTTTAGGGATGAGGGATTAGAGTTGAGGGATGACGAATGATAGATTAGGGTTGAGGGATTAGGGTTTAGGGATAAGGTTTAGGGTTAGGGTTGAGGGATTAGGGTTTACGGTATAGTGTTGAGGGTTTAGGGATAGGGTTTAGGGTTGAGGGATTAGAGTGAAGGGTTGAGGGATTAGGATTTGGCATTGAGGGTTGAGGGTTTAGGGTTTAGGGTTTAGGGATAGGGTTGAGGGTCGAGGGATCAGAGTTAAGGGTTGAGGGATTAGGGTTTGACATTGAGGGTTGAGGTTTGAGGGTCAAGGGTTTAGGGATAGGGTTAAGGGTCGAGGGATTAGGGTAAAATTAGAGTGTGGAGGCTGTAAGGATTAAGGATAGGGTTGGAGGGTTTAGGGATAAGGGATTAGGGTTTAAGGTATAGTATCGAGTCTGTTGAGGGTTTAGGAATAGGGATATCATTTAGGGTATAGGGATGAAGGATTAGAGTTGAGGGATGATGGATTAGGGCTGAGGGTTGAGAGATTAGGGTTTAGGGATAAGTTTTAGGGTTGAGGGTTGAGGGATTAGGGTTTAAGGTATAGTGTTGAGGATTGAGGGTTTAGGGATAGGATTTAGGGTTGACGAATTAGGGTTTAGGGTTGACAGATTAGCATTTAATGTCGAGGTTAGGGCTAGAGTGTCAAGGGTAGAGGGATTAGGGATAGGGTTTAGGGTTGAAGGTTTAAAGATTGAGGGTTGAGGGTTTAGGGATGGGGGTTTAAGGCTTAAGATATAGTGTCAAGTGTTGAGGGTGTAGGGATAGGGTTTAAGTTTTAAGGGTTAAGGGTTGAGGGAGAGGGATTAGGGTTTAAGGTATAGTGTTGAGGGTTGATGGTTTAGGGATAGGGTTTAGGTTTGAGGGATTAGGGTTTAAGGTTGATGAATTAGGGTTTAATGTTGAGAGTTGAGGGTTGAGGGTTGAGGGTTGAGGGTTGAGGTTGAGGGATAGGGTTAGTGGTCAAGGGATTAGGGTTAAATAAGAGTGTCGAGGGTAGAGGGATTAGGGTTTAAGGTATCGTATCGAACCCATTGAGGGTCTAGGAATAGGGATAACATTTAGGGTTTAGGGATGAGGGATTAGAGTTGAGGGATTAGGGTTTAGGGATGAGGGATTAGAGTGAAGGGTTGAGGGATTAGGATTTGACGTTGAGGGTTGAGGGTTTAGGGTTTAGGGTTTAGGGATAGGGTTGAGGGTCGAGGGATCAGAGTTAAGGGTTGAGGGATTAGGGTTTGACATTGAGGGTTGAGGGTTGAGGTTCAAGGGTCAAGGGTTTAGGGATAGGGTTGAGGGTCGAGGGATTAGGGTTAAAGTAGAGTGTGGAGGGTATAAGGATTAGGGATAGGGTTGGAGGGTTTAGGGATAAGGGATTAGGGTTTAAGGTATAGTATCAAGTCTGTTGAGGGTTTAGGAATAGGGATAGCATTTAGGGTTTAGGGATGAGGGATTATAGTTGAGGGATGGTGGATTAGGGTTGAGGGTTGAGGGATTAGGGTTTAGGGATAAGGTTTAGGGTTGAGGGTTGAGGGATTAGGGTTTAAGGTATAGTGTTGAGGGTTTAGGGATCAGGTTTAGGGTTGAGGGATTAGAGTGAAGGGTTGAGGGATTAGGATTTGATGTTGAGGGTTGAGGGTTTAGGGTTTAGGGTTTAGGGATAGGGTTGAGGGTCGAGGGATTAGATTTAAGGGTTGGGGGATTAACGTTGAGGGTTAAGGTTTGAGGTTTGAGGGTCAAGGGTTTAGGGATAGGGTTGAGGGTCGAGGGATTAGGGTTAAAGTAGAGTGTGGAGGGTATAAGGATTAGGGATAAGGTTGGAGGCTTTAGGGATAAGGGATTAGGGTTTAAGGTATAGTATCAAGTCTATTGAGGGTTTAGGAATAGGGATAGCATTTAGCATTTAGGGATGAGGGATTAGAGTTCAGGGATGACGGATTAGGGTTGAGGGTTGAGGGATTAGGGTTAGGGATAAGGTTTAGGGTTGAGGGTTGAGGGATTAGGGTTTAAGGTATAGTGTTGAGAGTTTAGGGATAGGGTTTAGGGTTGAGGGATTAGAGTGAAGGGTTGAGGGATTAGGATTTGACGTTGAGGGTTGAGGGCTTAGGGTTTAGGGATAGGGTTGAGGGTCGAGGGATCATAGTTAAGGGTTGAGGGATTAGGGTTTGACATTGAGGGTTAAGGGTTGAGGTTCGAGGGTCAAGGGTTTAGGGATAGGGTTGAGGGTCGAGGGATTAGGGTTAAAGTAGAGTGTGGAGGGTATAAGAATTAGGGATAGGGTTGGAGGGTTTAGGGATAAGGGATTAGGGTTAAAGGTATAGTATCGAGTCTGTTGAGGGTTTCAAAATAGGGATGGCATTTAGGGTTTAGGGATGAGGGATTAGAGTTGAGGGATGATGGATTAGGGTTGAGGGTTGAGGGATTAGGGTTTAGGGATAAGGTTTAGGGTTGAGGGTTGAGGGATTAGGGTTTAAGGTATAGTGGTGAGGGTTGAAGGTTTAGGGATAGGGTTTAGGGTTGACAGGTTAGGGTTTAGGGTTGACGGATTAGCATTTAATGTCAAGGTTAGGGTTAGAGTGTCGAGGGTAGAGGGATTAGGGATAGGGTTTAGGGTTGAAGGTTTAAGGATTGAGGGTTGAGGCTTTAGGGATGAGGGTTTAAGGCTTAAGATATAGTGTCAAGTGTTGAGGGTGTAGGGATAGGGTTTAAGTTTTAAGGGTTAAGGGTTGAGGGATAGGGATTAGGGTTTAAGGTATAGTGTTGAGGGTTGATGGTTTAGGGATAGGGTTTAGGTTTGAGGGGTTAGGTTTTAGGGTTGATGAATTAGGGTTTAATGTTGAGAGTTGAGGGTTGAGGGTTGAGGTTGAAGGATAAGGTTAATGGTCAAGGGATTAAGGTTAAATAAGAGTGTCAAGGGTAGAGGGATTAGGGTTTAAGGTATAGTATCAAGTTTAATCAGAGTGGTTTAGGAATAGGGAGAGCATTTAGGTTTTAGGGATGAGGGATTAGAGTTGAGGGATGATAGATTAGGGTTAAGGGTTGAGGGATTAGGGTTTAGGGATAAGGTTTAGGGTTGAGGGATTAGGGTTTAAGGTATAGTGTTGAGGGTTTCTTTCATCAAATGTAGATTTATGGGTTTGATTTAATTGATTACCTCTCCAATTTTGGGGTGTGGATGTTTTGGAATCAATCAGGAAGTCTTCAGGAGACTTTGTGGAAGTGGATTGGAAATCGCTTGACAGAACCCCTGCTATTTATGCTTGGATAAGGATTTGTCACAAACTAGAACTTCTACTTCCAAAGAAGATCTGTCTTTCTTCCTCGATGGGCATTTTCTATTAAGAACTTGATTATGAGGGCTTGCCCCTTCATTGTTATGCCTATCATATGGCGGAGCATCTGGCAAGCTCTTGCAGGAAACAGGAAAAGTTCTCCCTCAAAAACCTTGTGGTCATTCAAGTCTAAAGGGGAAGGTTTGGAAAGAGATGTGATCAATGCAAAGGATGTGATCAATCTATAGCAGGACAAAACACGAGCGTGTTATAACACACTCATGTTTTGTCTTGCTATTGAAACGGTAAAAAAGTGTTGACCCCCATGATCCAGGCCCACATGCTCTATTTTCTTACTAATTTTGCGTGTGCTCCGACAAAAAAGAAGTGCTTTCATAATGTTAGGAAGTTCACATGCACATTTGACACATTGTACCACCTTTGCATGATCTTTCCACCACCTTTTTTGCTTTGCCAACTTGATAAGGAGGAAATAACATAGTTTTCACACCAAGTTTGATATATATCTGTATACGCCTAAAAATGACACGATTCATCCTAAATAAATATTCTAAATATTTATTCCATTCGTCTATCAATTAAATAAATATTCTAAATTTATTTAATCGATTCACTAACCTACAATTAGAAAAAATCATTTTATTTAATTAAATTCCCTAAATTCTTCTAAATCTCTAAAGTCCAAAATCCACCTCATCAATCCGCCTCATCTCTTCCACCTCACCATGTTGCACATATAATTAAATATTCTTAATATTTAATTAGCTAATATCCTCCATTTTCTAAAATAAATCTTTAAATCAATTATCCTTCACAAATTGAATTTTTAATTCAATGTTCCCCATTATCCTCCACTCTAAATTTTTAATTCAATTGTCATAACCCATTGTCCCCCACTCTGAATTTTTAATTGAATTGTCATAACACATTGTCCCCCATTCTGAATTTTTAATTCAAATGTCATAATCCACTGTGAATAAAAGATTCACTTTTATTCCTAGCCATTGATCTTCATATCTTCTCTCAACCGTTGATCCTCATTCTTCAAAGTCTATAAAAGAAGCTTCATCCCTCCATTCTATTCATCCAAGTTATTTGTATTGTTACTCTACAGGATTCTACTCATACACCTTTGGCATCCCAATACTATTTGCACTTGAGATCACCCTCTTGCTTTGAAGCTCTACTTCATAGCAATACCTATCCATGTAGCCATTTACCATCAACATCCTACAACACAACTAAACGAGTGCACTCACTGAGGGCCTACTTCATCTGCAAAGGACGGTTGTAATAGGCAAACAATAGAAGCCTTGAAACAGGGAAGGTTTGCATTGTTATTCATTTGCTTCATTTCCTTCTATCTTTCTTGTTTTCATTATTCTGTTGGTATTTGGGTTTTGATATTGTTCATTTGATTGTATCTCATTCTCCCATCTACATTTTGGTGCCCACCGTGGGGCCTTGCCCCTTTTTCTCATCATTTTCTGAGTGTTTTTGAAGGTAGGTTCCGTGCAAGTCGCGCACAGTCATGCACAGGTTACGTCGGCGCATACGTTCCTTTCTACAGCACATATACCTCCTGTTACGGTGCTTTTGTTCTCTGTTACAGCATTCTTGTTGTTTTTGCGCATACGTGCATTCTTTTTGTGCATATGTCCACTATTACTGCACATTCACCATTGTTGCGCATCTGTTCATCTACACGGTGCATTTGAGTAATGTTACTGTGCATTTGTCCATGCGGCGCATCTATTTCTGCTGTGCTTCTGTTGACTATCTCTACGCATTCAATCACTGAAGCTGCGCATTTGTAATAAGTAATGGTTTTGGGGCTTTCTCAGAATGTTGCTAACGCTAACCTTTTCGCAGGTGTTCTCTGGAGCTATTTTGCAGGATAGGCTCGGGTTTAGTTCCATATAGTTGCATCTAAATAGTTCACACTTCATTTTCTAAGAGGTAGTAAAACTGATGTTCATCCAAATCCTCACCTAGCTCTAATTAGGAAAGAAGTAACTGGATCATTTGTTTCTTGCATTGCAACACTTTCCAAGTTATTGCTATCTGGGATTAAAACTAAACTCACCATTGATTTTGGGGTTAAAATTGAACTACTGCTATCTCGTTGGACCAAAACTTCAAAGTTAACTATTTTGTGCTACGAGGATTAAAATTGAACTCACCATTGCTTTCTGAGGATAAAACTGAACTAATGCTATCTTGCTAAAATCACTTCAAAGTTCTAAGCTTGAGTAGATTAGCCCATTTAGTTTTTCTACTTTTAAATAGGTTGGATTAATCAGTGTCTTCTGTGCTTGACGAATGACAATAGGCTTATGCTCTCCCCTTTACTGGGTGATCAGAGTGCCAGACTTGTCATTCTATCTATTTAACCTTTAGGAGGGGCCTGCCCTTGGATGCACGCTTGTCCAAGTGGGAATGACCCTGAGTGGTAACAGGCTAAAGCCAAGCCCTACCAAGCCACTTAAAATAAATTGTGCTTGAGGTGAAAACTTCCTGCAACAAGTGCTGCTATGTTACACCGATGGCCAACCTCCCCCAAAACCCTCACAGGCGCAACCCTTTGAAGCTGAGAGACTCCACAACGGAGAGTAGTGCCGCCGCATGTGTAACCACTTGAACGGTTGCCCGCATTAAATACCTCTTGTTCTAGTGGCCAAAATCCCTTATAATCCATTTCTAGCCTAGGATCTTTGTGCTTGCTTTTGTTTAGTTTAGTCCAAAATAGTCAGAAAAAAATAAAAAAATTCTATTTTTTTGCCATATCTTCCTTGTTTTCACTCCATTTCCTCTAAAAATTCACCGGAACCCCTAAAATTCCATTATGCACATTTCCTTCCTTGAGGACCATATCCCAAATTCCCCTTATCGAAGCCCAAAATCTTGAATTTGTCTATTTTTAGGGTTTGTCCTAACTTCTTCAATTTTCACCCAAGCACCTTCAAAATTGGCCACAGTGTTCATTTCTCATTTCTGCTCCATTGTCCCTCTTCGACAGATTTTCTCATTCTTTCACCCCGCTTCTGAAATCCTAATTTTTCTGTTTCCATATCCATCAAAAAGTGCCCAAACCCTAGTCAAACCCCCATTACCCATCTAAGTTTTTCCCAAATCCAAATTTTCCCTTCCTAAAAAAGTTTTTTCTTTTGTTTTTCTACCCATTCCCAAAAAAAAAAACAAGAACAAAAAAAAAATAGAAAAATCCAAAATTTTGCCAAAAAAAAAAAAACAAATATTTAGCCTAGCTTCACTTTCTACTATGCATTTGTATCAACTTTTGAGAAAATATTTTTACCTATTTCAAGCACCCATTTCAGCCTAGCTTCACTTTCTGAGATCAGATTCAACCTTGCAGTCAGTCTTCATCCGTTTCACCCAAACTATCTCTCCCCCATCAATCACCCATTCACCTCCTGTCAAAGTGTAAGTCAATCTATTCCATACCAGGTTCAACATAGGTCCCTTTTTTTCTTCGTATCATTAGTGAATTCACGTAAGCCTAGTAGGTCACAGTACCTTTACTAGTAGTCTTGTTGAAATGACTAGTCCCTACACAGTAAGACAGGTACTGGCTACCCTTACTAGTGGCTACCGTCGTGTGTCAACCATCTTACTTGAAGTCATTGAGCGAGAAAATCCTTTGTCCAAGTCCTGCCCTAGGTATCCTATTCATAACAGTCTCCGTCGGCATCTGGCCAAAATCTCTTGCCCCATCCCACCTCATCCCACATCACCTTGCATGGTTCTTACTCAATCTCAATACAAAAAACAACTTGAAATGGCCGGCTCATCCCACTACATCTTCACACCTCCCAATAGTGATGAGGAAATTTCTGACGAAGAATATTAGAACACCATCCAAAGTAGGAAATTCCAACACTTCATAGATAAAGTGCTCCGTGACAACCCCCAAAAATATTTCCATCACCTTGCTAGTCTCAGAATTAAACTCCCCACAGACTTTGATATAAGTACAATCATGGAAAATGTAGACAATGATCATGAGAGGGGTACAAATGACACAGTCCTGCATGCAAATGGTAGGGGAAAGAAACCTATGGATCGAAACGCTCCCATGGAAGAAATGAGGAAGCAACTTGAGAGCCTCACACAACAAATATCTGACCTCAAGACGGGTACAAATACAAAAACTTACTCCTTGGAGGATATCGCACCATACCCCTTTGACAAACGTCTAGACATGAGACCATTCCCCTACAGGTTCGAGGTGCCCAAGTTTGACAAATACAAAGGGAAGGGAGACCCTAGAGATCATATCAAGGAATTCAATGCAGCATGTTTAGAAGTAGCTCACAACGACACCTACTTGATGAGACTATTCCCAAGATCTTTAGGTGGTCAAGCTATGGAGTGGTTCTCGCATCTCCCACCCAGAATCAGAACTTTTGATGAACTTGTCAATAAATTTATAACACACTTCTCTTACAACATCGAACATGACGTATCGATGCTAGATCTCTGTAACACCAAACAAAAGAGTGGTGAGTCATTCGCCACCTTCTTACAACGATGGAGACAACTAGCTAGTAAATGTTCTTATGATATGCCTGAGAAGCAACTATTAGAAATGTTTGTCCACAACCTAAACACTGATCTTAGTTATCAAATATAGATACAATGCCCTACATCATTCACAAAGGTCATTGAAATGGGCTTATTCATCGAAAAGGCTATGATCACTAAAGGAACTATCAAGCTATACAAAGACACACCTACTTCCAATTACACAACGGATAGGTCAAAGTTTTGGACCAAGAACAAGAATGTGGTTAATGATGGGGTAGTGGATGCCAAGGCAGTAGCTCCCAAGCAACAACCCATTTTCACTCTCAAGGGAGAAACAAACAATAGTACACTCAACAAACCACCCTCAGGGAGCCTAGACCTTGGTTCAGTTCAAATCCAAGGAGAAAATTCACACCATTAGGTGAGTCCCAAGAGTCTGCACTAAGGAAGTTGTTGGCTAACAATGAAATTTCTTTATCGCCAACGAGTGATTACGAGCCTATAGTCAAACCTCCCTATTGGAAGGACACAGACTATTGTGAATATCATCGAGGAAGGGGGCATACAACTAAAAACTACATCTGCCTCAAAAATGTCATACAAGATATACTAGATCAAAATCAGGGAGGGACACAACAACATACCTCCAATGAATCTCATGTGGCCTATAGGGATCCACTTCTGAATCACAACAGGCCATATAACAACAACAATGGCCACAACAACAATAATAGTTACAATAACAACAGCCACAACAACAGTAACGACAACAACAATAATCGTAACCGGTAAAATCAGAACAGCGGGAATAGCAATGCCAACTATGTAAGTGTGCCATTTGACTACACCATAAACTGCATTTCTGAGCAAATTCCACAAGTCAATGTCATCTCACCCAACCAACAACTAGGACCTAACAGAACTAGTTGTAGCATAATTACCCGCAGTGGTAAAGTCACACTCAATACCACCCCTCCAAGGTCGTCACCATCTCCATCCAATTTCTATCCGTACAATGTCATCGACCAGTTACAGAAAACTCTGGCTCACATTTCTATATTGGAGCTATTGCATCTATCTCCTTCTCATAAGGAGATTCTTGAGAAAGCCTTAGTGGAAGCCACTGTCCCCACTAATCTGGCCCAAGAAAAGTTCCAGACCATGGTAGGCAATCTGACATCCTCCAACTCCATATCGCTCACTGAACAAGATGACCTCTCTGTATCCCAACCTCATAACACCCCCTGCACATTGTCGCATTAATACACAAGCACTGCATCAAGAGAGTTCTCATTGATGGGGGTGCTGGTTTAAATATTTGCACATTAAAGCTAGTCCTTGCACTGGGGTTCTCTAAACAGGCAGTTGATCCAAGGAGGAAAATTACCATCAAAGCATATGACGAGAAAGAAAGAACCACAAAGGGAACAATTGTCTTACCCATTCAAGTGGGACCAGTAATAAAAGATGTGGTGTGTCAAGTCCTTGATCGGGAACTTGTTTACAATATCCTACTAGGGAGACCATGGATTCACGCCATGAAGGCTGTCCCCTCAACCTATCATCAATGCATTAAGTTCCCGCACAATGGTAAGCAAGTCACCATTCAAGGCGACCCTGACCCATACCAACACTGTAATTCTTTTCGTGCAAAACCTGAATGTGTCATACCCAACAATAGAGCATACATGTCCCCTACCCCGCAACAGGACCATACTGCTGAAGCTTCCTCCTCAAAACCAAAAGAGAAAAAGATTACCATAAAAGAAACTGGGGTGGGAGAATACTCAATTGAGCACAGTCTCAATCCTTCCAAGCTACCTTTGTCTCCTAGATCTTTTGGCCAACCCAGACATTTTCCAAAGCCATCTACTCCTCCTGTAGCTCTCACAACTCCCTTTGTAAAATGGGGGACCTTGTCTGATGAAACAGAGGAGCGAGATCTCCTGCAATGGCTTTATGTTGAAGAAGAAAACACACCCCAAGATCCGCCTAGACTCCCAACAGAACTCTATGGGCGAGGTGAGACTATTCTGCACAAGATGGGATATGAAGGACAAGGCCCCATCGGCCTCAGAAAAGAAGGAATCATTGAACCTATTCAACCTTCTTCATCCTCATCGGCTAGAAACACAACTGGCCTAGGATACAAAAGAAAAGGTAAAGCCAAGGAAAATGCCTGTCTTGTAGAAATGATACAAACACTCCAAGAAGATAGTGACACAGATTCCAATGAATATGAGTGGGATGAGCTAACAGAGCATTCCTATGATGACAAAGAGGTCGATATCATCCAAACTTTTAACCCCCACCATGAGGGACAAACACAACGGAACAAACCAATGGAGTCTGATGTGCCCATCTCTGAGATTATGCCTTTTGAGGAAGGTTCAAATTCCATCGCAATAAACAACTTGGAAGAAAGTACCATCCCAACCACAATCCCCACCAATGTTCCCAACTTTTCCATTCATACCATCAATGAATCAAGTCCATCATCCGACTCCCTCCCCCTTGTGCATCCTGAGCTTATCGACTGGGATCTATGAGGAACACCCTAACTAGACATATTCCAAAACGATGATGCTTACATTGACTACATAGAACTTAGGGACCACCTACCCAAAGGAGATCATAAAGCTAGTTTCTCTATTGAACTTAATACCGTGGCTTATTTTAGAGAGGGTGCCAAGCCTTCCAGTCATAAAAATATCAAAATAAAAATGGGATCTGACAGTGAAAACCATTCTGCGGCAATGTCAAATCCCAAAACAATAAAAAGAAAAGACGCATCTGAAGGTGAAAACCCAACTGTGGCACCTGATGATGGAAAGCTTGATACTCTCCTTGATGATATGCATAAGGAGAAGTCTTAGATTGTTGTGGAAACTATAGAGCCAGTCAACATTGGTACAGAGGAACAGCCTAAAATCATCCATTTTGCTAAAGCTCTTACTCCACCAGAAAAGACTAGGTTTGTGCCGTTCTTCAAGGAAAAGAGGGGCAGCTTCGCGTGGTCATATGCAAACATGCCAGGCCTAGACCCAAACTTCATTCTACACCATCTTCTGTTAGACCCAGGAGTAAAACCAGTGAAACAAAAGCTTAGAAAAATGCATCCACACATAGCACTATTGGTCAAAGAAGAACTCAAGAAATTACTGGATGTAGGGTTCATCAAAGCTATAGACTACCTAGAGTGAATATCCAACATTGTGCTAGTGTCTAAACCAGATGGCCGAGTCTAACTATGCAATGATTTCAGAGACCTAAACAAAGCTTGCCGCAAGGAAGATTTTCCATTGCCTAATATAGACATCATAGTCGACTTGACAGCAGGGCATACCATGTTATCTCTCATGGACAGTTTCTCAAGGTATAATCAGATCAGGATAGCACCAGAAGACCAGCACAAGACAACCTTCACTTGTCCGTGGGCCACTTTTTGTTGGAACGTCATGCCATTTGGGCTAAAGAATGCAGGGTCCACATATCAATGTGCTATGACAACTATATTCCATGATATGATGCATGTAACCATGGAGGACTATGTCGATGACATCCTAGCAAAGTCACTCACAAGAGAATCACACCTAGATGTGTTAGAAAAAGTCTTTTAGAGATTATACCAATTCAAAGTCAAGTTGAATCCAAAGAAATGTGTGTTTGGAGTCACTTCAGGAAAGCTACTAGGTTTCATCGTGTCAACAAATGGAATAGAGGTGGACCCCGCAAAAGTCAAGGCTATCACGGACATGCCACCTCCTAAGACTCTTACGCAACTAAGATCGCTACAAGGCAAGCTGCAAGCAATCCGCAGATTCATTTCACAGCTGGCAGACAAGTGCCATCCATTCAGTCATCTCCTGCACAAGAACATTCCATTCAGATGGGATGAGAAATGCGAAGAAGCATTCAACAGGCTAAAGGAATACCTTATGAATCCACCTATTCTCATGCCTCCAATCCAACAAAAACCTCTAATTCTCTACATATCTGCTACACCTACAGCTCTTGGGGCTCTTCTAGCGCAACAAGATTACGAGAACAAGGAAAGAGTTGTATACTACATCAGTCGAACCTTAGTGGGATACGAAGTGCAATACTCACAAGTAGAAAGATCGTGTCTCGCGGTAGTTTTTGCTTCACAAAAACTCTGACATTACATGATTGCACATCCAGTAAAACTCATTGCGAAAATAGATCCACTAAAATACCTACTAAGCAAAGCAGCTCTCACAGGTCGCCTAGCCAAATGGGTAATGCTCCTGAGTGAGTACGACATTGAATATATAGATAGAAAAGCTATCAAAGGGCAAGTCATTGTTGATCAGTTAGCAGAGGCACCGCTACAAGACACCACCCCAATGCAATTTGACTTTCTAGATGAATCCTTATTCAACATCTCAACACATTCCTGGAAGCTCTACTTTGATGGGTCCTACACAAACCATGGATCAGGGGCAGGAATCTTGTTTGTAACTCCTCATGGCGACACTATTCCGAAGTCTTACCGTTTGCTACTCCCATGCACCAACAACATAGTTGAATATGAGGCCCTGGTCATTGGTATCAAGATGGCAACTGAATGGAAAATCAGAGAGCTACATGTCTATGTTGACTCTCAACTAGTGATAAATCAAGTCAATGATGATTACCAAACCAAAGATGAAAAGCTTATCCCTTACAAGCGAATGGTCGATGACTTTAAGGAATACTTTGTGATCATCTCTTTTGAGCAGATACCTCGAATTGAGAACAAAGCAGCAGATGCCATGGCAACCATTGCATCCCTTCTTGAGATTCCAGAGAATGAGTCACGGTATGAGTTCTTAGTAGAAACTATTCGACAGCCAGCTTATGATCTTCCAGAGAACCATAACATATGCCTTTTAGTTGGGTCTGATTCACCTTGGTACGGTAAGATTTATACTTATCTCAAGGACAACACCTTCCCACCTAACCTATCTTCAAACCAACGACGGACCTTTATATGTCAAACCTCTCACTATACCATTATTGCCGATACCCTATACCGACGTGGTCTAGATGGTACTTTACTCCGTTGTTTAGAACGAGAAGAATCCATAATCGCTTTGCAAGACGTACATGAAGGGATTTGTGGAACACACTCTAGTGGTCCTTCCTTAGCCAAGAAACTCATGCGCCTGGGTTATTACTGGCCGAACATGGAAATGGATTCATATCAATTTGTCAAGAAGTGTAAGCAGTGCCAAATACATGGGAACCTAATTCATGCACCTGCTCAAGAGTTAAGATCTTTAACGACACCCTGGCCCTTTTGCCAATGGGGACTTGACCTTGTGGGAAAGATTCATCCACCCTCTTCCAACGGCCACAAATTCATCATAACCACCACTGAGTATTTCACAAAGTGGATTGAGGCCGTTCCCCTAACCACCGTCACAGGCAAACAAATTTCCTCTTTCATTCTGAATTACATTATCTGCAGATATGGCATTCCTTCATCCATCATAATGGATAACGAAAAACTGTTCAAAATTAGGATGTCCAGGAACTCTGTGAGCATTTCAAAATCCAACATCGTTTCTCCTCTCCATACTACCCCCAAGGTAACGGCCAAGCTGAGGCATCGAATAAAACCATTCTGAAAATCCTGATGAAAACCGTCAATGATGTTGGTCGTGATTGGCACATCCAACTCAACCCTGCTCTGTGGGCCTACAGAACTAGTATACGCACTCCCACAGGTGCTACACCCTATGCCCTTGTCTATGGTTCAGAAGCCATCCTTCCCATTGAGGTTGAACTACCCTCTCTCAGGGTGTCGTTGAAAAGTCTTATATCAGACGAAGAATACAGAGTCTCCAGATTACAAGAACTAGAATTACTGGAGGAAAGGAGACAGAAAGCCTTTTCCCATCTCAAAGCATATCAACAAATGATGTCAAGAAGCTATAACCATAGAGTTCGCCCAAGAATCTTCAAAGTTGGAGATCTAGTCCTTAAAGAAAATCCCCGCAATCAACAGGATAGGGAAAAGAAAGGAAAGTTTGAGCCTAACTAGCTTGGGCCCTATGTGATTGTAGCTGCTTACAGATCGGGGGCATATCAGTTGGCCACATCAAAGGGTGAGTTGTTCGATGATCCAATCAACAGCATGCACCTTCACCGGTTTTATACCTAGGAGAATCCTAGTGCAAGAAGGGAACAAAAGCCAAAAAGTCAAAAAATCAGAAAAATACAAAAAAATCAAAAAAAGGGAACAAAAGCAAGAAAGTCAAAAAATCAGGAAAATACAAAAGAATCATCCTTTGGTGAAAACCTGGCAAATAGGCGCCTTGGATAGGTATCATGATAAACACCTGACAAGCAGGCGTCATGTTTACTTTCTAGCTTCTTGTGCAAATAAAAATAAGTGATGAAAACCTGGTAAACAGGTGTTACTTGTGATAAACTGCCTTCTCCATCTCTGAGAATCCATTCACTTTGAGTCCAATCTTTCTTCACTCGCATCTCATTCAACCCATATCTATCCCATAATAAACACCTAGTAGTTACCTATCATGGCTTGATAACTCTCCCTCTTTGTGGCCTTGTCAACCAAGGTTTTGTTCCATACCGTCTCTTCAATGTGAGCCTAGCATAGTGTCTCTCGTCCATTTCCATGGTCTGAGTCCATGAACTACATTGCCTCTGCATCGTCACGTAGGCATGGCCATTAGTCCAATGACCCTCGAGGCTTTCCATTGGCCCATCTATTCCATATCTTGTCATTCTATCCAGCTGAGTCCACCTCCACTCTCTCTCGCCTAGATCTTAGGTCCGTTAGGGTTTACCTCGAACTATGTTTCCTCTGTGTTCTCACGTAGGCAAGGCCATTTAGCAATGCGTCCCCGAGGCACTAGGTCAGTTCCTTAGGGTCCATCTCACCAATAAAGATTGCAAAAATCTCTTCTCACCAAGCAAGCAGGTGCAAGCGAGACCCAAGCTCCAAGCAAGAACCCTGACTTTACGCAGCTTAACCTATTCAAATGCAAGGCAAAGTACCTGAGGCCTTCTAAATGATTTTACTCAAATTACAGCAGGAATGAACATATCTAAATGCAAGAATGTTTTGTGGATTGAAATCATGGTTAAGTTACAGAGTCTTGATTTTTGTTGTCATGTCCTCCTATGCTACTCAAGGATGCCAAAAGCTAGAGATGCTATGATGAAGGCATGATCATTTTCTTTGGTTGCTATCTATGGATTACGCTTTAGTAATGTAACACCTTGTCTAAGGACATGATCAGCAAAAGATCATCGAGGACACCAAAGGTCTAACATGAATGGGGGCAATCCTTGTTTGTTGAAACGCAAGAAGTACTCAGGTCATCTAGATTCAATTTTGACTAGATGCTTGTATTGGCTTGCTAAAGTAAAACCCATGGAAGCAATACTCAGGTCATCTCGGTTCAATTATACCTCGATGCTTGTATTCACTTACAACATTTCAGAAAAGGTACCAAAAATAAATCGCCCAATGATGAAATAAAGCACTCCAATAGCAAAGCATCCATCCTATATCCATTTAGACATCCATACCATACCACATGCAATAAAGATCCACCAATGCAGAGTATCAATACAAATAAAAGCTTGTGAGTCCTTCTATCGAGTCTTTCTTCTATCAATCAGATTTCTATCTATCATCATATCTTTCACCCTTGTCCAGTCATTCTGAGCAATGATCCAAATGCAAGGTCCATCCTTAATCCATACCAATCAAGTCAAGTCAATCTTGCACAAATGATCCAATCACAATCAGTGGTCTTGATCCTTGTATGGTCATAAACCAACTCGATCAATTAATCAATCAATTATCTTATACATGATGTCGCATTGTCGAAGTCATACCAATACACGTGTCTTACACGACATGCTTCATTTCCTAAAACCAGACACTATCCTTCATGTTGCTCTAGGGATCTATATTTCCCCGCAATGACAACATGCCTGCCATGTTGGTCTAGGGATACATCGTTCCCCGCCATGACAACATTGTTGTATATCATTATTAGTATATCGTTGGTTTACTGCTTGACAGGGGCAATACCTTGTTTGTTCTTGTGTCATTTGTGCATACTTGCTTGTTTGTGTGTGTCATCATTCCATCTTGCATTCCATATCATTCATCCCTTTCTTCTACATCCAACCATTTCATCTCTTGTCCACCTATCTTATCGTGAGATTGTCCGTCTCACGCCTACCGCCTTCTCCCCATCCAATCTCCCGAGGGGGCATCCTATCATCATAACCTGTACCAGGGGCAAACTGGGGCATGTATCATTATCAGACTATTCTTATTCTTTGAAATAATGCTGTAAACAGCATTGCATCAAAGAGGGGCAAAATGTATATGCCTAAAAATGACACGATTCATCCTAAATAAATATTCTAAATATTTATTCCATTCTTCTATCAATTAAATAAATATTCTAAATTTATTTAATCAATTCACTATCCTACAATTAAATAAAATTATTTTATTTAATTAAATTCCCTAAATTCTTCTAAAGCTCTAAAGTCCAAAATCCACCTCATCTCTTCCACCTCACCATGTTGCACATATAATTAAATATTCTTAATATTTAATTAGCTAATATCCTCCATTTTTCAAAATAAATCTTTAAATCAATTATCCTCCACAAATTGAATTTTTAATTCAATGTTCCCCATTATCCTCCACTCTGAATTTTTAATTCAATTGTCATAACCCATTGTCCCCCACTCTGAATTTTTAATTGAATTGTCATAACCCATTGTCCCCCATTCTGAATTTTTAATTCAAATGTCGTAATCCACTGTGAATAAAAGATTCACTTTTATTCCTAGCCATTGATCTTCATATCTTCTCTCAACCGTTGATCCTCATTCTTCCAAGTCTATAAAAGAAGCTTCATCCCTCCATTCTATTCATCCAGGTTATTTGTATTGTTACTCTGCAGGATTCTACTCATACACCTTTGGCATCCCAATACTATTTGCACTTGAGATCACCCTCTTGCTTTGAAACTCTACTTTATAGCAATACCTATCCATGTAGCCATTTACCATCGACATCCTACAACACAGCTAAAAGAGTGCATTCACTGAGGGCCTACTTCATCTGCAAAGGACGGTTGTAATAAGCAAACAACAGAAGCCTTGAAACAGGGAAGGTTTACATTGTTATTCATTTGCTTCATTTCCTTCTATCTTTCTTGTTTTGATTATTCTGTTGGTATTTGGGTTTTGATATTGTTCATTTGATTGTATCTCATTCTCCCATCTACAATATCTATTCAAGTTTCAATTTTTGTAGTGTTGCAATGTTAATTGTGATTCAATTTTAGGAATTTAACATTATAGATTAGTTAATAGTATTGTTGTTAGTAATTATATTTGAGTGTTATTCAATTTAACATTGAAAAGGAAGCAAGTGGTGAAAAACTCAAATTGTTGAGGAGTTTGATGCAAGAAGAAAAAAACACTACATAATTGGGTACTCTCTCCATTCGAATCTTCATTTTTTAGGTATGTCAAGTCATTACATGCATGTTCTTTACATTTTCCTTATTTCGGATTGAATTACTTTATCATGCTTTATCATACATGTTTAAAATAGACACATTCCCAATCAAGAAAGCAGCCTACAATCTCACATGATGCCATGTATATTTTCTACACTTGGGCTCTTTAATAATGATGTGTAATAAATAGACCTTAACATACCATGATGTCAAACTATACAAGAATAAATCCTTACAACATAATAAAAATACAATCTCACTATTATCTTGTATGAACATTTCTTAGGAACTAATATTGTTCTCTTTATCAAGCTACAGACAAATTCTCCGTCATGTTGAGGAAGCGATCAAGAATTAAACCAACACAGGAAGAGATAGAAGATAAGAATGCAAAGAAAGCAGTGGCGATGAGGGAACTTCATGAGAAGAGGAAATTGGACATGATAAATGAAGACATACCAATTGAAGAGGAACCACAACCATCACAAAGAGATATGGTACTGGCGACACAAAGAGAATGAATGCAAAAACTTTGTGGTACGAGAGATTTGAATACCATAGTTGGAGACACGTCCTCTATCGCAAGTCAACATGTAGGGACACCATCTACCACATCTCAAGTTGAGAGTACATCATCACTCACATGTGATGAAGGAGGTACGCCATAGTTCCCACCTCAACCTCAAGGTATGGCATCTATTCCATCTTCGATCGAAGGTATGCCATCTAACCCATCTCATTTAAATATTGATGAAATTCATAATGTTGAGATGAATTTACCTAACTTAACACCACCTAGAATTTTGCATAGAAAGCCAAAGTATTTGATTGATATTGATGAGAATATTTTGTAGCCAATGGAAGGTAAGATTCTAAAACGCACTTGTAGAAGATATGCTAATAAGATTTGGAGATTGTTCTTTGAAAAGTTAAATGAGACTGCAAGATGTCAACTACTTTTTGAAATGATGTGAAGTATAAAGTATAGGTCTATCATGAAGATTCTTGGGTTGAGAACATCAGAGGCTTCAAGTGAAAAATCTATTGTCAAAAATCTAATGAGTGCGTATAAGAGTCTGGGTAACACCTCACGCACAAAAGATAGTAATGCAACACGGCGTGTGTTTACATCAACTATAATAAGTAGTCAAACGAGGAAAGCTCGTCTCATTAGAAAGACGAGTCAACAATTGAGAATTAATAGGAAAACTTTATCAAGAGCCGTTGGAAGATGCCAAAGAATTGAGGACACTAATGCCAATGAATTATGGGCATTCTCAAGGAGACTACCACGAAAAGATAAACCAATTGTTGAAGCATTGAGATCACTAATTGAAGACTTTTGGAAGAATTACACAAGGGTATCTCTGAATCAAAGGGATGTGGTAAGAAGGAGAATCGGTAGTCAGAACCGCGAGCCACATCCAAAGCATTTTTTAGATGAGACTCAAACACAATTTTATGGTAAATTTCTAGAGAAGTATCCTCAAATTAAAAATTTTCAAAGATATTTTGAAATGCTAAAACCTTTCTATGTTAAGATAAATCACACATGCACCACTTGTTGTTGTAGATTACATATTGAATTTTCTAACCATTTTGATGCTTATAGGTCTATATGTTTAGATATGCATACTAACAATGATTTGTAGGGTTGTACCATATGTGCCCCACCAACATCTTCAAGAGACTTCATATCAAGAATTTTATGTGAAAGAGAGGAAGGTCAAATATTCTACAAGAAATTATGCTTGGATGGCACATGTCATCGTTGCGGTGGCTTGCAACATTTGCCAATATGTGAACATATGGAAATAACACATGCGGTTGGAAACAAACTAGTAGATTTTGGCAAGTATAAAATAGTGGCATACAATACAAAAGATGGTAAAGAAGCAAAGAGGTGTGAATTAGTTATTGAAAAAATTCCAGTGTATCAGTTTATGTCTATATTTCATGATAGCATAGTATATGAGTATGCAAGACATGCCCATAGAGCTTGATGGTTGGACTTGCAATTCAAGTTATGCAAGGACACATTTTAGGTTGGTAGCATTGTTTCAGTCGTCAACTTTGCAAAGAACTACAGTCTACAGCCACAGCGTGAGGTGCAATCACAATATTACAACTCCACACAGGTTTCTATATTTGTGCACATCGTATTCATTCATGTGAATGATAGTACAGAGGATGACAAGAAGATCATAAGAGAGTATAATTTCTATATTAGTGATGATCGCACACATTCTACGGAGTTTGTGCAAGGTTGCTTTCAGGTGTTCTATAATGATTTGGCTTGAAGGGGCATATCATTTAGTCAGCATATCATATGGTCAGATAACTATGCGTCACAATTGAAGAACTCGCAGAATTTCTATTGGCTGAGTAGGAGGCATAATTTTACAGGTATTCAACATATGTGGAACTTTTGTGAGGCTGCGCATGGAAAGGGGGAGCATGTATCAAAAGAACCATAACACGAGAAGAGTTAAAGTATAAAGACAATGCAAAGTTGACAGATGCAAAATTGATTGTCGAGTGGTGTAATGCTTCCATGGGTCCAGGTAATGAAGGTAAGTCTTCAGTTCGTAGATTTTTTTGGTTGATAGATGATACTAACATTGCACCATATGAGGACTGTTGTACACTGACAAGATCAAATGAGATGCACTCTTTCAGACGCTCAATTGCAGGTTTATGGAGTATCCATACATGAAAGATGTCATGCTTTTGTTCTTCTTATACAATTCAAGTCTGGGATGAGTGCGAGTCAAAGGAGTGGGTTGACGAATAGCAGTTAAGTTATCTTAGCCCACTTGACACGTATCGACCCCCGACGACACTGGAACTAACACAGATGGAATCATCAGTTAACTTTGACCACATATCAGATTTAGTTCAACCAGGTAATATAAGGCACGTATATGCATCTAATTTCATCTAGTTCAACCAGGTAATGTCATCTTACTTTATAGTGTTTTTGTAATGTTGACTAATTTCATCTAATTTGCTACACATATCAATGTAGGGCACGTATATGCAATTATTGCAGATGAAGATAATGAAGAGGAAACAGATTATTACTTATGTCATTGTGTTGAGGCCAAAAAGAAATTGGAGGCCCCTATTATAGATGGAGAAGACATCGAATACCCTACAGGCTCAGTGGTTATTACTGGAACATGGCTTAGAAGGTACCCACATAAGAGTGTTAATATTTGGCTGTTTTAGGACTTTGACACGCATCGGAAGATTCTTCATTACTCGAACCTTGTCGTGGCATCCAATGTTCATTTGATAAAGTATCGGGGTAGACCTTTGAACAAAATCTTATGGAAGGTGCATGAGTTTGACCATGAAGCAATACTCGACACAATAAAGAGTAGAGCAGACCTAGATGGTTCATTGGATTAATTTGTAAGTATTCACATTGATTTTGTAAAGTCATGTTACATTGAGTTGTAAGTATGCACATTAATTTGTAAGGTTTGTCTTTTTTTAATTTCCTCCTACATTTTTACACATATAAACATTTTTACATCATCATGTTATGCATTTTTGGTGTCTTGCTCCTGATGGGACTAAACTCATAACTCACCCTACTTCCTCTAGACACCATTTGATGATCTCTCCAATACTCTGGATCCAGGGTGCCCAATCGTGATGATGAACTATATACCATTCTCCCAAGGTGCTCATAATGAATGAAAAGAAGACCAAGGGCGCCCAATCTTAATAGACTTATTTCTTTCAATTTTGATGATCCAAACTCTTGCAAAACGACATCCACTTTCATGCCTTTAGATCTTCCTTCACATACAGGGTGCCAAATCAAGTTGAAAAATCTACATAAGGGTGCCAAAATGGATGAAAGGAGACATGAAATGTGCCTTAGAACTCCATGCTAAGGTTTGAGCCATTAAAGTCTCTTGATATTAGGTGCTCATGATGATGAAACTTAGAGCTTTTTCCTTTCCTAGGCGCTCATCTAAGATGTTTGAATGATAAGGAGTGCCTCAACCTCTATAATGTACATTGGGTGCCAAAATCAAGGTGATTTTAAGTCACTTTGAGTCATTTGGGGTCAGTTTGAGTCTTTGAGTCATGTTGCAAAAAAGTGTCAATGTTGTCAAGTTACACAAAGCAACTTTTGCATTTTTGGTGTCCTACTCCTGATGCGACCAAACTGACTATTCCAACGTGTCTGGATGGGTACATTTAGGCTAGGCATGGTCCTGTTTTTCACCCAAACATGTCGAAACAGTCTGATCTACATTGTACCGACAATATCCCTGAAGAGTCCAAAGTGCAAAAAGGTAGCAATCTTTGATGAGATGTTACTCAAAAATTGTGTCACTTAAAAAAATTCCATCTGAGGCAACGCGATCACATAGAGTGCCTCTATAATAACCTCTCTCATTTTTTTATATCTCTGAGGCATTTACCCATGGTGAAAGGTTTTCTGCTACCCCAAAAATCGTCAGAAGGAGGCAGTGTAAAGTTGCAAAGGGGTGTAACTTCCATCCTACTCCTGATGTGACCAAACTGACTATTCCAATGCATCCAGATGGGTATATTTAGGCTAGGCATGGTCCTATTTTTCACCCAAACATGTCGAAACAGTCCAAGCTACATTGTACCAACAACATCCCTGAAGAGTCTAAAGTGCAAAAAGGCAGAAATCTTTGACGAGATGTTACTTGAAAACTGTGTCACTTAAAAACATTCTGTCTAAGGCAACACAATCACATAGAGTGTCTCTACAATAACCTCTCTCAGATTTTTATATCTCTGAGGCATTTTCCTGTGGTGAAAGGTTTTTTGCTGCCCCAAAAATCGTCAGAATGAGGCAGTGTAAATTTGCAAAGGGGTGTAACTTTCGTCCTGCTCTTGATGCGACCAAACTGACTGTTCCAATGCATTCGGATGGGAACATTTAGGCTAGGCATGGTCCTATTTTTCACCCAAACATGTCGAAACAGTCCGAGCTACATTGTACCGACGATATCCCTGAAGAGTCCAAAGTGAAAAAAGGTAGCAATCTTTGACGAGATGTTACTCGAAAACTGTGTCACTTAAAAACATTCCGTCTAAGGAAACATGATCATGTAGAGTGCCTCTATAATAACCTCTCTCAGTTTTTTATATCTCTGAGGCATTTGCCCATGGTGAAAGGTTTTCTACTACCCCAAAAATCGTCAGAAGGAGGCAATGTAAAGTTGCAAAGGGGTGTAACTTTAGTCCTGCTCCTAATGCGACCAAAATGACTATTCCAATGCATCTGGATGGGTACATTTACGCTAGGCATGGTCCTATTTTTCACCTAAACATGTCGAAACAATCTGAGCTACATTGTACTGACGATATCCCTGAAGAGTCTAAAGTGCAAAAAGGTAGCAATCTTTGATGAGATGTTAGTCAAAAACTGTGTCACTTAGAAACATTCTGTTTGAGGCAATGCGATCACGTAGAGTGCCTCTACAATAACCTCTTTCAGTTTTTTATATCTCTGAGACATTTGCCCATGGTGAAAGGTTTTCTGCTGCCCCAAAAATCGTCAGAAGGAGGCAGTGTATTAAGTTAGGATGAAAGCCTATTCACTCTAGGCGCCAATCTCAAGTTGTACAATCATGAATGGGCGCCTAAAGCAATAAGACACTACATCATGGTTCCAGGACCTTGAAATGGCGCCCAAGCATGTAGGAGGAATTTTTAAGGAGCTAGAATGTTTTTGAAACTCTAAGGAACTAGTCCAAAGACTCTATGGCACCATCTTGATACCATTGAGTTAACTTTGGAACTCAAACATATTGAAACAAGGTCTAGGAAGCTAGGCGCCATCTCTTGCTAGTTCAACCTCTCAGATGCACTAACATTGGAAAGACTCTTAATGAGCACCTAATTTTGAATTGATCTTGTGATTGAAAGTTTGGTGATGTATTGGTGCGAGATGATCTTCAGTTGAAGCAATCTAAGTTCCAGGAAGGGTTTAGAAGTTATCAACCTCTTCACTAAGTTAGGCGTACTTTACAAGCTTTCTTACCCAAGAGTTACACCTCATTAAGACAAGGTGCATCTTAACCTCCAGGACTTTTCCAAAGAAGCACTTCAATTTATTAGCACCTTTGGACCTTGTTTTGCATTCTGAAAGAGAAGGCGCACTTTGGAGGCATTTCTAACCCAGATTGATGCCTAGGTATAGTCATCTCTTTGGAGCATTACAATGTGTTTTAAAATGAAGGACATTTCATAAGTTGGGGAATTGATCACTGAAGACCTTGGAGTGTTTGAATTACTCTAAGCAAGAAGGTGCATTTCCATGGAGTAGCATACTCTAGATAGCGCCTAATGCCATCAAGGCACAATTCCACCCTCACTTTGGTGCCTATCATCAAGAAGGGGTATTGGGCATTCCTTGAACAGTTCTGAGTGTTTAAAGTTCATGAAATCACCAAGGAATGTTGGGCACCATGTGTATCCTCAATAAGCTTAAGTTTGCGCCTAGACAAGTTGGCGCTTATTCATGTTTTAACTTCCCTCTTGAAGTGCCTAACTTGGGAAAAAGTTATCTTGTTGTTAGTCAAGTGTTTGATGTGTTTTGGAGACTCCAAAAGACTTCCACTTCCTAAGCACTCTTCTTGGCAACTACAACGTTCAACTAGCACCTAGATCCTGAAGAAAAACACTTAGACTTCAATTTTCATGCACTTAGACTTTAAGGCGCCAAAACTAGTAGGAACATATTTGGGGAGAAACCACGCTGATAAAAGTTGGGTAAACTTAACCTCTGAGTCTGATTAGGCTCCATATAACAACAATATTTATATCATGTCCCTTTGCTTTATGAAACAAGCAGTATGTGTCAAGTCATAGGGATAACACTTTGGTCCTTAGAAATTTCTCTGTGACTTTTGATAAGATTATCTACTATTATGTGGATGCTTGATAGTATTATCCTGATCCATTGGACTAGTGTGGCTATGAGGTTGGAAAGTGTTGCAACCTCCATCCTTTAAACTTCTCCACCTTGTTATGGGTTGTTTTGAGTATTTTCACTTGCTTTCTCTTCGAGAATATTTTCTAATGATACATGATGTGTCATAGATCATTCAACTTGATAAACAACATGGAGGGATTCTCATGCCTCCTATACTTCTTGGAAGTTTCTTTATAGATATATCACATCATTGTCCATCTAGGTGGTCATTTCCTTAAATATTATGATAAGATAATCCTGTTAATGAACTTTGGATTGAATGAGAATCAACATGCTTTGTCTTGACTAGAATAGTTGGGATGGACAAAAGTCTATTGATTCTAGGTTGGGTTGTTAAAGGTCAAGAAGTTTTAGTGTCTAATGCCCTCTAAATCTAAATATTCAAAATTATAGTGGTTCAATAAGTTACAACAAACAGTCAGGTAGACAATAGACTATAAGGAACAAGGACTACACATGAATCCAAAACAACACTAGTCAATAAGGACATCACAAGTAACTCAACATTACTTCTAGAGGCGTTCACAAAAACAAAGGGGAGAACACAACTAGAGAATGCTAGACTGTAGTAGGGATGAGTGTCTGATGCAGAGCACACAGTGGAAGCATAGAATTATCAACTTTTGAACCTTCAAACTCACTATTGGCGAGACGACATACCATCGATGAGCTTAAAGTTTCATCGGCCAATAGGCCGATGCCACCATGACTCTGTTTGATTTCATCTCTGACAAACATCCCATCATTGACTCTTATCAGTCAGACAGACCACTATCGGTGACTTTATATCCTTTCACACCAATGTCTTTGTCACTCTAATACGAGACTCTAAGTCTCTCACCTATCGGTAGGACTTAATACCATCAGCACACTCAAAAACTCTACTGCCGACACACCTATATGACCAAATCTTGACGTCGATACAAGGTTCTTTTGCAGGCAAAGGGCACCTAGGCTTATGGGGCTCAATTTGATGTATTTATTGAAAGCTCAAGGTGAATTGATGCTTATTGAAAATGCCACTTAGTCCTTCATGTGCATTGTAGGCGCCATTTCCTATTGACTTATATACTTCTCCTCATGCTAGGGTGCCATAATGAAGTGGTTTAGACAATAGGTGCGCTTCACTTACTAGAGGCTTGTTCTCCTTCCACCTTAGGCACACTTTTATAGTGGAACAGGTGTCAATGGGTTCCTTGTCTTAAATGAATGCTCTCTTTAAGTTGGGCGCCCTTTTGAGGCTTTATGAGTTGCAAATTGCGCCTTAACCCTTCATGCTTGTTGCTCAATGTTTGAATGTTTAAGAAAGTCTCCTTTAGGCGCTCATCTTAATGACTTTTTCTCAAGGTGCAATCATCCTGATGACTTGGATATTCATCCTAGTGTTTCAGGATATCAGGCTACCAGACTTAGTCATTTCAGGATCTCAAACATAAAGAATAACATGATGATTCATTTTTTTGTATTGCATATAGTTGACATTCTATGCTACTCATAAAGAATATTAATATTTTCTGTTCAACATGATGATTCATTTTTTTAAATACAACTTTTATCTTTTAGTTCCATAATGAGGTTTAGGTGATACTTGAATAACAATAGCTAGCTTATTGGATCAACAAACATCCTATGTAATACAATTGGACTTTAAACATTTGAAGTAGCCATCTACAAATATCCATTCAAATGTGGATTTATAATGCAAGTATGGATGCCATCAATAAAAAAGATTTGTATTAACCAAATATCCATATAGGCATACATCAATATCTGTCGATATAAGTATAACATATATACAAAATAGCCATATAAGCTTACAAGAATGCCATATAGGCATACAATGTCAACTATATACAATACAAAATATATGTCCACAAATGCCATATAGACATACAACAAAGGAACATAATAAAAAGTCATTCCCCTCTGGCTGGTGAAGAGAATAGATCACAGGCAGCCTTTGATCTTCTAGGGGATGGAGACGCGCATGTGGGTGGTCTACTACAAACCCGAGGGCTGCTCCTCCTATTTAGTTCTTCCTACATCTTTACCTGTTACAATAAAAAGTATAGACATTAATATATAGAAATTACATGTTATAAAAAATGAAACATTTAACAAAATAATCAGTTACCGCTAACATATAATCTGTCTCCTCACTTGCCTCAGTAGTAGGAATAGGCCGTGGTGATGTCATGTCCTATAGAAACCATTCAGATAGAAATTAAACTTCAAATCAATAATCTTTTGGTTTTTCAAAAATAGACAACTATAATAATGAATGTAAATTGAAATTTACTAATCTGCCTCATACCCCTATCAATGCCATGGAGCTATGAATCGTAGAGGCCACACCCTGCTCCATTGCCCTATGAACATGGGGAGATGTCTCTGCAGCCTGCATCATCTGAAATAAAACAACATTATTCAATTACGAAAACTATAATAGTGATGCAAATCATGGCTCCTAACATACACACACATTCATCTAAACATGTAAGTACACACAATAAAGCACACAAGTCACATACAAAAATCTAGTAAGTGCAATTCATTCATTAAACTATTTATTTTATTACATCCGTAAAGTTTTGAAGTCCACCACCACTGGCAGGTGTTGTTGTGAAATCTACAGTATTAACCTATTCAACATCCAAAATTAGATATTAGAATACTATTCATATAACAATGCTATTCACATGTAATATTTATAATTGTTTACTAGTTACATACCTCGACAGTAGATGATCTAGTGTAAAATGTAGGTGGAGAACCACTGAAAACTGTATCGACGCTATGACCCTAAAATTTTATTAAAATCATCAATTTAAATTAGTTAATCTTGCATTTCAAAAATAAAATTTAATAAATTAAATTCAATAAACTTGCTAATATTTACCTGAGTATTAAGGCTGAAAGTCTCACTCAGGAGGGTATCTGTCATCACCATCTGCTCAGCTGCAGATGTAGCCTGTGTACCTGCGTCTTGACTATCCATGGGGTCATAACCACAGGCTGACCCACAAGTCTGACATGTATGGGGTGGGACCTTGCTCCTCGCACTATCTCCCAACCCACTCTGTGTTGCAGGACCGGCATGCTCTATGATGCTCTGGGCCAAGGCACTAATGGAATGAAGTGTATCGACCTCAACACTCTCCTTCACAATGGAAGGGATAGAAACATGCTCATGGGCTGGTCTGCTGATTACTCGTCTCACTACCTACTGTGGGTCAAGACATGCCCCTGGTCTATCTTGTGCTAACCCCCCACCTCTACCTTGGAAGTCCTGCATATCAAAATAGTTTGGCACTTTATTGAGGACAAACTCGCAGTAGAGTTTCCTCAAAAAGTATTGTGGGACCTCATTATTATTGCATGGAGGATGGTTAAAAACCATCCACCACCTCTGCCCAAAATTGTCCCTTATCGCTTGGTTGTTACACTAATGGATAGGGAACCTCTTGCATGTAATGGGTGGAGGTTGATTTGTTTGTGGGTTTGTGAAAATGGAACACAAGTCTAATTTTGTGATTTGTAATTTTTTCACATCTTGGTATGACAGCTTGTCTACATAATAATCTCTAAACTCTCTCCTCTTATCCGTCCAACTAGTTATTTGCTTGCTAATTGAATCTACATTTGATAACATAGATTCAAGAGATTCAGCAAGCGTGGACCTATGCAAGGTTGAAGTGGAAGGATCTTTCAACCTTGCAATTATATCTTCAATTTCTTTTTTGTTGTTTTCAATTTGCCCCATTATATTTTCTTGTGTTCCAGGGGCATGTCGAGGAATGGATGGAGGAGGTTGTTGTTCTGCAGGTATTTCCTCCTCAAGATTTTGTGGATTTTGAGGAGGAGGACGTGCATTAACATTTCCTGACAATTAACGAAATATACATAAAAAATCAACTAAAACCTACCTATTTAGAAACAAATTCAAACAAAAAAAAATATAACTCACTCCTTTGGCGTGCTCGACATCGTGGCGGCATTTTGGTGACGAATCGATAAGGTTTTTGTGTTGAATGGAGTTTTGCAAAACGCGAGCGCACTTTCTAGGTTTTGTAGGCCGCGGGCATAGAGGAGAAGAAAGAAATGAAATGACATTAGAAACCTTTTTTATTATTTATAGCAAGTCATAAAGTGCTCGCGTTATGGCTTGGTTTTGACGAGCCTTAGGCTCATCATTACCAAGCCATAATGTGAGCGCATTATAACGTGCTTATGTTATGACTTAATTTTTTTTTAAATTAATTTGGCCAATTTTTGGCCCCCCATCTTGTTGCACTTACCCATCTTACCTATGGTGTCGAAAACTAAATTAAATTTCTCATCTCTTCACGTGGCATTTTTCTCCTCTCTTCGTGCAGCGTTTTTCTCCTATAATTATTGAATTTCTCATATATTAATTCAAACGGGACTCCAACCCAAACACTTGATCTCCAAACAAAAAATGAACACCAAAAATAAATATTGAAGTTTTGTTTTGGGGTATGTGCAGGTGTGAATATTTTAAATTTTTTTGATCCAGTAGTCAGCACTATAGTCGGAGCAATTAACGTCGAATTTACTGCCAACTTTTAGGCAAAAAATGTAATCTGTTTGGGGCACCAAAGACGGCGTAAAGTGTGCCTAATTTAGAGCCAATCAGTGCAAAATGATGTATTTTGCTTGAAAGTTGATAAAAACATAACCTCACCAAATTTGGATTGTCCTTATAATAAGTAACTATATCTTGTTTCCATGATAGAACTTTGAATTCATGCTTCTCTTATGATTAGCTCAATAATGACTCACTCTTTCACGAGCTTATATAGATGGTTGGTGACAATCCTTATGCAACTGATATGGCTTTGGAAAAACCAAACAACTCTTCTCTTACAATCATGATGACATGATATTGGGACTATATTGGCAGCTTATGGAGTGTACTTATGGTATTGTGATTTTCATTTATATGTTCTCATTAACCTATTTTAGGTTGAAGCATGGTAACTAACCCACTAGCTATTATGACAGTCATACAATGACTAGACAATCCTCCCCACTTTGACTATGACAGTCCTATGCATGGTGTTTCCTTCATGACAGTCCCCAATAATGCAAATTATTGATAGTAGCTAGTTCAAATGGAGTTTTGGATGGTGTAGTAATTTGTCCCTATGGATCATGATAGTGCATGCCTCGGTTATCTCATTGTGACATTACTCTCTAGATATCTCCTCTTTATAGTGACAAGGTTTCACGAACATGACAACTTAGGTAAGGTATCAACTTGTCTCTTTAACCTCTGGATTGTCATTTTTCAAGAATTGATCTCATTGAAATGTAAAGACAACATGTCATAGATTAGATGAAAAGATCAAGGAAATGCATGTTATAGAGTATAAAACTCAAAAATCAAAGGTCTTTTTGGGCCTTTTTCCAACAATATGAGCAAAATTCAAACTTTAAACATGTAGCATAGTTACCATATGACTCATTCACATACATCACACATGTGGGACCACTAAGAAGGGAGGTAGGTGCTTAATATGAGCAATGGAAATTGCACATAATGTTTAAGTTCACTTCAACAGATATTTGGGGTTATGATAGCTAATGGAGGGTTTTCTTTTCAAAGGAAACCATCAATTTTGGAGTGAAAGGTAATGGTGAAATATAACATAATGTCCCTATAATTAAAGAATATCCAATGGCTAGGATTAACCTAATAAAGATCTAATGATGTGATTTCAAAATTAACATCCAAATTATCCTTCCCTCCATCAAGAATTTAAAATTTTGGTGCCAAAGACTCTTTGAGACTGTTTTGAGGGTTCTATGATAGTTTTGAGGGTTTTATGGCCACTTGGAGAGATATAGATTGCCTTAAAATGACCCATAAAAGAAAAAGGAGAGTCAAATATGAAATAAATGTCTTTTTGATGTGAATTTGTAGTCATCTTGTAATCATAAGATTTGAGCTCTAGTTGTCAAGATTTTGCGTGTAAACTTTTTCTAAAGAGTAAAATGTTGCAATGTCCTATTTTGTTTTTCATAGTGCATCTTAATGAAAAGAGAGTGTATTAACAAGATAAATTCAAGAATATTCTCTTGGTGCATAGCTGTTATGTGACTATTGTCATTGTTGTGTATTGTAGGATCCAGAGGAGGCCATGGAGAGAGGATGTGGATGGCGTAGAACTACTAAATCACAGAGAGGAAAGTGGGTGGAAATAGATATGACAATGGAATTTGCAGGTATAATAGAGGTAAGAAGAGAAAGAAACATCAACCAAAGGAGGAAGGTGTTTATGAATTCACAAATGCTACAACATAGAGGAGATAAAGCTATTTTTTTTCCATGAGGCCTCTGAGGTCAAACTTATTGGTTGAAAATGCACAAGAATGGTGATTAAATGTAATTCTATGATTGAGGGAAAATTTTGAAAATTAGGATGGCCAAAACATGATATCAATATGTCAAATATATGACTAAATTAAGGTTTTGTGTTGGATAGCATATTCGTTGAAGTGATATAATTGGTGTACTAAACATTATTTACTATGTTGTGTATTATAGGGGCCAGACGAGGCCATGGCAACAAATCGTGTCATATCAAATGAGGACACAACAGATGAAGCAGGAAATCAAGTACTCAAATCCAATTTCCTTAGGAAAAAATGATCTAATGGCATTTTGTGATACATCCATCTTTTTTCACAGTATAATTGAAACTTATAATGTATTATCCAATCTTGACATAAATGAATTCATGTTGTTGATTATTTTAGATGGAGATTGGAGCAAATGCAGAGCCTGAGCATTCAACTCAAAAACAAAAAATATATGTACATGGACGTGGACCTAAAACTGTTAAATCACATAGATGACAGTGGGTGGAAGATGATATGACAATGGATCTTGCAAACACAACAAATGATTGCATTGAACAAGAGGTTGGTAAGGACTATAGTACATGGGATGAATACTTTGAGAAAATTGTTGTTTGTGGATGTTCTATATGTCATGGAAAGAAAAAATTCAAATGAGTGATTATACAAAGACATTACATATATGATGAGCTTCCAGTTGGTAGTATGCCTCCTACAATCGATTCAAATCCAATAGGAATTGTGGTAAGGAATTTTCCAAATTGATATAAATAACATGTATACTTCGTTTAAACATTATTTTATATTATTTAAATAACTAATTTTTTTCTTAATGGATACTTACAAGATAAAGTTCTTGGTTTAAAGTTTCTTGGATCACTGACTTCTAGCCTAGATGGCAATGATAGTTTATCAGATGATACAACTAACAAAAATATGTGCCAATATACCAGCTCGAAAGATGAGGAATTGATGAAAACAAGCAACAGAACAAGAACCAGTTTAAAGATGCATAATTTGCTTAAAGACAAGGGGAAGGTGGACTACATACCCTATGAGAATGAATGTGATGGAGATGATGACTTGCCCCTAAGTTTGAGATCAATTTACAAAGACATTTGATCGTCGACTATATTGCGCTTCACCTAGTGATCAACAACTACCTAGAGTGTACGAGGTGTTTCAATTTTGGGGATACAGCTACATGATATGACCCTCCAATATTCATGGAGTGAATCTAGGCCTCTTTATTGTCCAAAATGTACTTGTGGGATCTAAACATACAAAACAATTTAGAACAAACCACTAGGGGATTAATGCCATATTATGGTCCATCATATTACAGTGGTGAATGGAGAAGGCTAGCAAAATATAAGCCTAACATGTCAGCATATGGTCTAAATTTGAATATGTATACACATCGTCTCCAATTGGAAAGTGGAAAAGAAATGAATAGAGGTCATCTTATGTAAATAGATGGACGTACATACACACACAAAAAATATTTCAGGATTTATAAATAGTAGTAAGGGAAGGGACCCTACTGTAAGACCGAATTGTCAATTTGTTGAGGTTATAAATGATAAAGATGGAGATATGGAAAGAGAGGTTGATATATTGATAATGGTTGAGGCTATTATGGACCTTACCATTGGGGATGAGTTATTGATTGATTACGCCTTCTTAAAATGCACTCCTGCGTGAAAGAAGAGGGAAGAATAAGGTCTCCCTAAGGATGTTCTTAAGGGAAGAAAACCAAAGAATAATAAATAAGTGTGGACTGATGTTTTATAAAATTCTATTATTCAATTTATATATATTTGTTCATACAACCAATATTTTTATTTTTTAAGCCATATTTGATTATATTTCTTTGAAATTAATACATTTATGATTTATCCAATTGTTGCCAAACATTAAATAATGCTTGCGTTTGTTGATGAAACACATACTAATACCCAAGATCCAACTGGGTTATTAAGATTTGGACGGGATGATCCAAACCATCCTTTAAACAATACTAGGGCAAAAATAGCATTATTGAAGAGAATACTATCAACTAAGAAATTTGAAGAGCTAATGAGATCCGCATACACTAATGACATGCCACCTAGCCTTAATGATGATGATCATGATAGTGAAAATGCAGTGTATGAAGAAGGATTGAATGAAATGCTTACAGATTTCTTTGGGGATGATAATAATGATCATATGGCTGACACTGACAATGATAGCAGGGGTAAGTACCACCAACGTAATGTTGATGATAACAACCTAAAAGAATCCATCAAGTAAGTAGCAAAGACACCTATGTTCAAATCGGGTGCAAGTAGAACCTCAAAACTGGCATGCACATTAATATTATTAGAAATCAAGTCACTATTTGGTTGGTCAGACAAAGGATTCACTACCCTACTAAAGTGAGTTGAAATCTATTTCTTACTTTGCAATTGTCAATTGGTGTACGCAATTCATAAACATTCATCAACTTCGTTTATATTTCTTTAAGGGGATTTTAAAATCATATATTGTATATAAATAGTCCTAGTATAGATTGACATATCAAACATGTTCATCATAAGTCAAAGCATTCAATTCATTTAATCTCTGGCAATCTTACAGAGCACTAAAAACTAAAATATTTTCTGAAGATAATGTGTTGCCATCAACTTGCAAAGAGGCACGTCTATTGTTGGTTGAGTTGGGGATTGAATATAAGCAAATTCATTCATGTAAAAATGATTGCATTTTATACAGAGATGAATATCAAAACAAGGTAGAATGCCCTGTATGCAAAGAGAAGAGATATCATATAGATGTACAAGGTCCTACTGTTCTAAAGAAGGTTTTACGTCACATGCCAATTATACCTAGACTTCAACGAATGTTTCGTTGCAAGTCACTTGCACAATTGATGGACTAGCATGCAAAGAATAGGAGTAAAGATGGATTCATGCGAATTCTCACCGACTCTAAAGAAATGAAACATATAGAGGAAAAATGACCAAGAAAATTCAAAGATGAACCCCGTAGTATCAGGTTTGGTCTTGCAATTGATGGAGTGTGCCCATTCTCTTTCCTAAGCTCAAATTATAGTGTTTGGCCAGTCGAATTGATATTATACAATATTCCCCCATGGATGAGTGTTAGAAAGGAGCACCTTATGCTAACTCTAATTGTTCTAGGAAAACATCAAGTTAAAAACATGGATGTTTATCTTGCGCCTTTTATTGATGAGATGCAACTACTATGGAAAGACATAAGAATGTATGACATATCACGTCCCCCATCAAATAGGTCCTTCATGTAGTACGGTGTACTATGTTGGACTATTAATGATTTCCCAGGACTTGGTGTTTGTTCTGGTAAGATAAAATATTTATGTATTTACACTCATAATTTATTTTCATCCCAACTTTCATACTTAGTTTTATACTTTTTTTTTTATGTTATTAACATTACTTATTGAATTGCAGGGCTTCAAACAAAGGGGATATTTGCATGTCCAAGATGTGCAGAACAATTTCAAGGGCAGTATTCTAAAGATCTACATAAATTTATTTACGCAAACAACAAGGTTTTTCTACCACTAGATCATAAGTTTAGAAATTGTCTGAAGAATCAATTTGATGGAAAAGTTGAAAATAGAGGCCCTCCCATGATTATGGGTCTAGGTGATTGGCTTAAGAAGAATGAAGATGCTGAATTGAAAGGTTGGGAGGATTTTTTTGATCAGGGTGATTCAATTGAAGAACCAGAACAAGTTGTAGTTAATATGCCAGAAGGAATGAAAAGGAAATCCATATTTTATGAGCTCTCTTACTAGAAGGATCTATAAATATCTCACCTATTAGATCCTATGCACATCTTCAAAAATGTCCTAGATTCTATATTTCGACATATATCAGGCAAAGAGAAGGACACCTTGTCTTCAAGGAGAGATATTGCTCTTTCGCGTACCAAAATTGATAGAAAACATTTGTGGCCAAATAGGGAAAATGAAACATATGCAGAAGCTCCATGGATTTTATAAACAAAAAGAGCTAGACCAACTAAAAAATGTCATTCATTCAATAAGGACACCTACTGGTATGGGTCATCATTGGCTAAAGCTTTTACAGTTGATGGACATATCACAGGATTTAAAACACATGATTTTCATAATTTTATGAAGGTATTATATATCATCATTTAACATTTACTAGTAACATTGATTAAGTACTAAATATATTTTGATATCATTATGTTGTGTGAGAAAAAATTACTAATGAGCTTTTCATAAATGTGTTTCATAGCATATCATGCCATTGGCAATTGAGGGGGATTCCTGTCTTACAGTTGATTAAGGAATGCCATAAGTCGATTGCCAGCATTTACAAGGTATGGGGTTAATGTGTGAGAGTCATAGATATATTATATTGCATATTAATTTTTGACTAAAGGTTCATACTAATTTACTATTCTTATATTAGGTGGGTAACCTCGAAGGAGATCCATGAATGTGAAGTACCAAAATGGAAGAAGGAAATTGCAGAAATTGTATGTGTATTTGAGAAGGAGCTCCCTACAAGTTTCATGGACCTACAAGTCCATTTACTTATACACCTAGTCGATGACATTGAAGTGGCGGGTGTTGTATCAATGAGGTGGATGTTTTTCTTTTAGAGGTCTATGAAAACTCTAAACAAATATGGCTAACAAAAGGCACATCCAGAGGGTTGCATGGCTAAAGGGTATGTATTGAATGAAGCATTTTTCTTCTTGTATGAATTAATTGGTAAGGATTTTGAAGATGGGCCATGCTTCTGGGATGAAGAACGAGCATCAGATATTATTGATGGAGAAAAACCACAATCTAATGGTGTTCAAGTAGATATTAGTAGGTAAATTCATGATCAGTGTGGTTTTTTTTTCTTGCAATCATTAATTTACTCTGTAATTTATTTGTCAAATTAACATGACATTTGGAGTTGGAAATAAACATGTTGACATGTAATAGATGTAGACGAAAGTGCTGTACTCTACAAGTTCATTCTGTACCACATGGACTTTATGAACAAATGGATTGATCTGTATGATAAAAAGAGAGAGGTGTTAGAAGCAAGGATACAATTTAAGAGATCAAACCCAAGGAATACTCCACTTCCCACTGATCTGCTTGGGGAATGGGGCAAAGATTGCACACTAGAATGGGTTACTAAACAAATTCAAAATCAAATAGAAGATGCAGGTATAGATTCAAACATAACAGAAGATGAAATCAACATGTCTAGAGGATGTGAAAGAAAGGTACAATTGGAATTTTACAAAATGTTGTTTCCCTACAACTTTAACACTATTAACTATTTTAATATTCGTCATTATATTTGTTTTCACTAAAATAAATGGTCTTTCACAGTTGAGGAAATATCCAGCAATATGGGCATATGGTCGACATTATCATGTAGAAAGTGTAGATGTAAAGAGACGATCCTTCGATTGTGGCATCATGGTTGACTTCAAGCAATCTAGCTGATCAAGCTCAAAAGATAAGAATATAACTAAAGGGAATCTACAATATGTTGGGAAAATACAAGAAATTATTGAGTTGGATTACTGCTCTTTTAAATGTTGTATTTTTAAGTGTAGATGGTATGAAGCATTTGAGAGGACACAAAGACATGATACCCATAGTGGATTGTTTTCTATAGATTCCTCATGTTTCCTACCGGAGGATAAGGAGCCTTATGTTCTACCAATTCATTATGAGCAGGTATTTCTTTAACTCAAACAAGAAGCGGTAGTGACCATTAATCTATTAATTCATAGTTTATTGCAAATATATACATGTGTTTATTAATCAATAAAATTGTTATACCATACGTCTAATATATGCATGTTGTTCATGTGCAAGTATTTTTCTATGAAGATATTTTGGACCTGAAATGGATATTTGTCATACATTATGATCCAAGATTAAGGCATGTATTTGATGATGCATTAGTGGATACTGAGCAAAATAGTGACGGCCAACAAAATGAGAGAGAGGGATTAGAGAACATCGAATAAATTGACATCCATGATGATGTTGAAGATGGTTATGTTCAAGAACAAGAAGACAACAATCTAGAGTTGGATGATGTTATGGAAGACAACAGTCTATGAATGGTATACAAAATGATGATCCAAATACATCTAGTAACAAGATAGATGGTCTACAGTCAGATTTCAATGATGATGAAGATGATGGAGGTCAAGATGAGGATGATGATAATATTAAATACTTGAAAGAACATATGAACATTGACAATGATACACTGGATGACATTGTAGCAGACAGTAAAGTTAATGACCAAGACTTCTAAATTTTTAGAATTATTTGCAATCCATGTTTAAAAAAGGATGATTAAATTGTTGGCAATAATGTTAATTAAATGGATTGTTCAATTGTTGACAAATTACCTATTGCAATATCTTAAATTGTTCAATCTTTGGTATGAATTATTGGCAATAATGTTAATTAAATTTGTTAGTTTTCATATATATCCTTAATTGTAACTATACCATGTTATCTTGTGATAAGTACTTGAGTAAGACCATCAATGAAATATGAAGTGGACATATTATCATTTATATTAGCTAATTGATTGCACAAATATTTCAATTTATCAACGATCTCATGTTTCTATTCATTTTCAACACTTTTAATAAAGACATCATGATCATAATATTCTTCTTCATCATTAGAATGAAACAAGTGATCATCATAGGAAGTAGGAGAAAGAGGTAGTCATGTTTGCAAGGTGAGGGTTTGACCTAGTACTTTGTTGAAGGGGCCATAAGGATCCTAGATGTTTCTTAGGAATGTAAAATTAAAGGCATTGGGTTGTTTCCAACAAATGCAAACCACAAAAATCTCAAAATAAAAAATCAATCTTTTTTTATCCTAAACATAGGCATGGAAATTACGAGTTCAAAAAAATGTAGGGAAATAAATTATACCCTATAATAGAATATTTAAGTTCAATCCTAGATTTAATTAAACTTTAAAGTACAAGGAGTTGAAAGTAGAATAAAATATTGAGATATTAAGTAATTAAGATAGAGAAATGAAATAGTTGAGAAGAAATACAAAACTTATTTGATCTTTTTAGCATGATGTCAAATGTGAAGTGTGTGATTAACTAATGCATTATGAAAAAGAATGAAAACTAGGATTTTCTATGATCATGAGATTGTGGTAGTGATTAATTGATTTTTTGCATTCCTTCTTCAGTTGTCCTCTTTTTCCATATTTCCAAAACTTTACTCTTATCTTCCTAGGGATTCTAGATTTTCCTCTTGACTTGGATTGATATTTATACCATTCCCCTTTAGATCCACTTTTGTCCTTGGGCCTTTGCAGAACATGCAAGGCATCCTTAGAACCTTCATCATTGAACTTTCTCCTCATATCTCCATTGAGCATTGTAACAATAAAGGATTCCATAATCACCTTTGCAGCACTACCATTTATAACAAGCATTATGTTCTCCTAATTTTTGGGCAAAGAAAAAAGTGAGAAGATACATTTGTATTCCTCATCAAGTTTAACATTTATTGAACCTATTTGACTCAAAATCATATTAAAGGTGTCAAAATGTTCTACAGTAGAATATCCTTCATTTTTAAATAATATAAACATCTTTTGAGATATAACTTATTACTCTATAATTTTAGTTTGATAAATATCACCTATCCTCTTTTGTAATGTGAATGCAGGGGTCTCTTTTGATTTGAATAACAAAGAAAAGTAAATTGGAGACAACCAGATAAATTATTAGCAATCCAATTCAACAAACAAATGATAACCAAAAGTTGACCACCAGAGAATAGCAACTTTTATATTGATTTGCTTCAAAGTACAGGTAGTGCAATTTCTCTTTCAAACAATAGATAGATTCTGAGACAGAAGGTCTTGGTTTTCTTTTATAAAGGAAGCAACAAGCTTCAGACCTTTCACATTCAAAATGGCTCTTTGTATTCCTAACCATTGATATTACAATATTTGTCTTTTATAAGTCCAATTTGGATTTTCAAATATATTTGAATACATTTTGAAAACATGAAGAAAACATAAAGAGACAAAAAGAGAGCCTTCAAGATGTGGTGGTGCTATTTAATGCCAGCATATGGCTCATTGCTATTCTATACCTCAACCTGTGCTACTGATGATTCATCTCTAAGATATTTCTCCTCCCATTTATATATTGTAAAATTACCAGGCCATTAGTAAGCTTGAATCTAAAGCAAGTTCTCCTGGTGATCTTTCCATCTTTTATCAAGAAAAGCTCTGACATCCATCACAAATTTTGCATACCTAGCATCCAACGCAATTACTCAGTCTAATATCATGTTGAAACTGAGAATGCTGACATCTCCATCCTTCTTCAAAAAATCCATAACTTGAAATACTGTTTGGCTGAATTCTATCTTCCATGTGTCAAGACTTTTGATTTTGTCTTCTTTTGTCAGTATGAAAGGAATAAATTTATGCTTGAACGTAGTAAAAGATTCAACTTTTGCTTGCATCTTCTGGCTTTCCCCATTCACATACTGGTATTCATCAATGATCATTTTGACTATTTTCTCAATGGGTTTCAAAGCTATAGGGGCATCAAGATTCCTTTGCACTACTAAGCACATCGTAACCAAATTGTGATGATAGGGTTGCCATTTTTTAAACAACAAATCCAAAATAGAAAAGTTTATCTTCAATTGTTCAATGACCTGAGATAAAGAAGAGTAGCAATCATGCACACTCCCAAGCTTATCCATAACCAATTTTACTCTATGCTCCAAAATTCTCTCAAAAATTTCAAAAAAATTCATCGTTGCCTCATTCTTTGTCATTTCATTTTGTTTATTCAAACTTTCAATTTCCTTTTCAAATTTCAATCTTGTTGCATTAAATTCTTTAGTAGATATTGTGACATCACTAGTTGTTTGTGGCACAGGGGGTTGATAGGGTATAATGGATTGACCTTGAGAAGAATTCACAGCTTGAAATTGTTTATTTAATTTCACATTTTCAAAATACAATTTGTTTACTTCATCATTCATTACTTTTTGAGTTTGCTCATAATCTGTTAGCCTTTATTCTAATCTCTTCACAATAGCATGAGTAAGCATAGCAGTATGAACATTGAGAGCAGTTGCTTTTATTGCTAATGTATCTTGTAAAGTCTTTACCACAGCTGTACCCCTCATTTCTTGAACAATATCAAACAATCTTGGTTTGCTTGTATTCTTCTGAGTAGTCTAGATTGCAAGGGTCTCTGTCTTTAGATTAAAACCACATCCACTTATGCCATCTTCATAATCAAATTCTGAAACAAGTTGTGGATCATCCTAACTTCTAACTTGGTCAAGCAAAATACTTTTTTCAATTCAAGGCCAGGGATGATGAGCATATTACTTTTCAACACCATTTATCTTGCCTCCTCTGGACTCACATCAATTTCATCTACTTTCAATTCTTTGAAAGTTTGTGTAATGATTTGATCATGTTGCATTTCATCAGCACCCATTTTATTTATTGCAACTTTTTCATTATATTCTTTCATTTTTATTTTCAGCCAAAAATCCTTAAACTCTGGAGTTTTGATGAAGTCGTCATCTTCAATGAACCTCATGGATGCTATAATCCTTTCATCCTCCTCCAACTCTAGTTTAGCTTGGGTTTTCTCACCCTTCCTAGCCTTAGGCTTATGTGCATCAGTGGGTTGACCAACCAATGGATGATCAACCTCTTGCTCATCTCCCATGTGCCTCAAGATGTTAGCCACCTCATCAGTATCCCCCACCTCTTCAATCATTTCATAGGAGACAAGTGGAGATACCTCTTATGTCCTATGCTTCTTTGCTGGTGGTGATTCTGGGACCTATGGATTTTGCACTGACATAACATCAAGAGCAGACCCATGAATCTCAATCCCTGTAGACCTTTTCACTGGAAGTTTAGTAGCCTTATGAGGCTACTTCTTAGATTTACCATAAATACTTTCAAAATTATCAATGATTGCATCAATTCTCTTTAGAGGGTCTTTTTCTTCAACAATGAATCCAAGAAATAGGGGATTCTTCTTTTTCTTTTCATCTTCAATATTTTTCAAGATATCCCATTTTCTCTTTCTACTGTATACCTCATCAAAAGTGACAAGATTTCTTATCACATCCTCATCAAACAGGACCTAATGGGATACAACCATTTTAGTTAGAATTGATTCTCTCACAAGATTCATATGACCCTTAAGGTCACAATTCCTCTCAATACCCAATTTCAAAGAATATTTCACCTTTAAAAAGGCTTGCAAATTTTTAAGAGTGTCAGAGCCAATAGACGAATCACCAAAAATTGTAGCACCAGGTAGAAATGTACCTTTCTTTTGTCTTTTCATTACCTCCTTTTCCATCCATATCATTTGCCACATAAACTCCATGAATACAATTATGTATGATACAAATTTTGGCAATATGTGAGGTGGCTGGGGGCAACCATATAGTCTAATTATAGTATGATCTGACATAAAAAACCAATCAGCAAAATTATGGTTGTGGCCCTGCTCTGGTTTGTGTGCAAGAGGCCTCAACATTACGCTGACTTCCTTAGTCAACCTAGGAGTTCATCATATTTCCATTACTTTGGTTCGTGCCACGAGGTCATGAAATCTCAGCATTCAATTCCTTTCTCAAGATTTGACAGCAATTCTCAATAATTGTGACCCCGCATTGAATGTGCTTGCTATTTATTTCTTTTACCGCATCACTGCAAGGCTCGACTAGACCGAATGCGGGATAGCAGGGGCTTACTGCTAGACCGCAAATGCTTAGATTGACCCCTGCGGGACCGCGAGAGATTATTACCTGATATCCATCTGTTTACCACCCATCCGCAAATGTTACAAATGACCATTGCGGGATAGCGGTGGCTTACAACCACCACACTTCTATTTCATCCTTTACCACCAGACCACAAATCTTAGATTGACCCCTGCAAGACCATGGGAAATTATTACCTAATGTCCTTCTGTTTACCGCCCAACTGCAAATGTTATGAATGACCATCATGGGACAATAGGGCGAAAATCTATTACATTCTCCTCTTGCCTCTCTACCGCAAGCCTCGGTTGAAACTCTTGTGGGGATGCTGTAAGTGTTATTGTCGTAATGCTGCCAGTTACTTTTCAAACCTTCACAGGACCACGGGAAGAGACTAACACCACCAAGTGTGAGATGAACACTGCTAATCCGCAAGCATCAGATAAACCATCCATGGGGTAGCAGTAGCTTATTCATATCAACCGCTTCCTACCGCCAAGCTGTAAACTATTCTTTTATGCTCTGTAGGAATGTGGTATGTGCCATATTTCATTCCTCTTGTTCCCGCATAACCACAAAAGATAATCAATTAACCTACGGGACAATGGCAATAAACAAAAACACTCATATAGTAAAAAATAGTCAAGATTGTTTCACAATGGCCATGATATACATGTATTTATTCAGTTGTGGGGGAATGTTGGGGGTGATTGATTTAATTAAATAAATGTGAATTTATTTAATTAAGGATGAGACTTTAGACTAGGAAGGGCTAATATTTAATTAATGTCAGAAGAACGGTTAGATTTATTAATTAAATAGTGTGACTTATTAAACTGATATTAGGAGGAATGATCAAAGTGGTTAATTAAATAAATATGATTTATTTAATTAACATTGTAAGAGGAGATGTGGGATAGATCTGGTGTGATGTTAGGCCATGGTAAGATTTAGGTATCTACATTTCTAACAGTGCATTAGTTTTTGGGTCGATGAATAATGATCACAATTTATCTTTGGTAATTTTTTCCTTCACCATATCATGAGACAATTTTGAGAAACAAATTTGATGACAAATTTCTCTATGGGTTGCACATGTATTTATTTTCCTTCACTATTAAGATAGATTGAATTAGGAATATGAGAGTATCAAACAAGATCAAATTAATGAGTGCAATCATGATTATGTTATTGGATTTCAAACTTTGTCAACAAAGATACACTGTCAAATTCCTAATGATGATTTTGATACACTATCAAATTCTTAAGTCTAATGCACTTAAATATCGATCTCATGCATCATTCAAAATTTCAATAGGAAAATTTAGTTTTCAAAAGGGTAAAAATAAGCAAGAAAATCAACAAAATGCTCACCAAGTTGTTAATTTACAGTCAACTTCAGATGTTATTTCATCTAATTCCCAAGGTGAACTAGTGAGGGACAATCCTATATTATCTATTAATGTAATTAATAAGATCATAGAATACATAAAGGAAAATAGATATATAAACCAAAACACATTCAAATATAGAAGTGTTCTAACATATATGTCACTTCTATTCAAAATGAACAAAGGAAATATACACAAAGGTAAGATGAAAATTTGTTATATATACCTCATTTTTACTCTACAAAATGTACAAAGTAGGCATTTGTTCAAAAATACCATCAATTATTCTACATGTAGATGTTGACAAATATTGAACATATTGTATGGTGCATTTCTTATATGGATGGGATGAGAACAAATGTACTCAAACTTGTATGGTGCCAACTAGTAGATCATTGTGGCATATTGTGGCATACGTGGACATCATGACCATGTGTCATATGCATACAATGCCAATTATATGATCATGTTTTGTAGTACAAATTAAATGTCATTAGGTGGCATGTGTATGGAAGCATAACATGTGGTTGTTGATGTTCCATGTGTCTAACTAGCCACCATGTGTAGCAATGTGTATAACCAAACTATCTAGATCCTTGAAGATTTGTAAACCCTGAATAATGCCCCTAATAACCCTAAACCCTAACCCCTAACCCCTAAATGATAAACCCTAAATAATGCCCATAAGCCCTAACCTGGCCCTGACCTGCCATAAAACCTAAACCCCTAAATCCTAAATTGCAAACCCCTAAACCCTAAACACTAAACCCAAGCAACCCTAAACCTCTATCTCCCTATCTCCCTATCTAGCCCTATCTCTATCATTCCTCTACTTCTAAATATCTCTCCCTATGTCTCTAGCCATGTCCCTCACTCTCTATATCTCCCTATTGGTCCTCTCTCTCTAAACACTAAACCCTAAACCTCTAAACCTTAACCCCTAAACCATAAACCCTAAACCCTAAATAATGCCCCTAAACCCTAAACCCTAAACCCTAGTAAACTCTAAACCCTAAAATTGAGCAATGCTAAACTCATAAATGCTAAATAATGCCCCTAAACCCTGACCACTAACCCTAACTCTCTCTCTTTGACCTATATATTATCTACCAGCTCCTAGCTAGTTAAATCCTTTTCCTAGCTTTCCTAGTTTTCCTTTTCCTTTCCAGTTTCCCTTTAGATCCCACCAATTTTTCCCTATTTTACTATTTTCCATCTCTCCTCTCATCTTTCTTCCCATCCAATGAACTTTAGTTTTATCAGCTTGTTTCCATTTCACCTGGCTGCCAATTTATATCCTCATCCCTCTTTTAATCATGTCCTAGTTTTCTTGTTTCCATTTGCTTTGTTGATAAGGGAGATGGATAGAGAGAAAGATGAAGCAAGAGAGAGAGAGAGAGTCCTATAAGTTTTCTTGTTCATTAATTCCTTCATCGATAAGGGAGAGGGAGAATTAATAGAAGGGAGAGATAGGAAGATATAGGAATGATAGGGGAGAGAGGCAAGAGATCATAGAGAGATAGGGAGAGATAGCTAGATAGAGAGAGATGGAGATGGAGATAGAGGGGAGAGATAGGGAGATAGAGAGTGATCACTAGAGAGATGTCTAGAGAGATAGGGAGAGATAGCGAGGTACGTAGAGATAGAGAGGAGATAGATTGGGAGAGATATTAGAGGAGACAGTCAAGCGAGAGATAGGGAGATAGAGAGTGAGTGAGATGTCGATCTAGAGAGATAGGGAGAGAGATTGAGAAGTAGAGGGATGATAGCTAGAGAGAGGGAGATAAGGGAGAGATAGGGAGATAGAGGTTTAGGGTTTCTCAAGTTTAAGGTTTAGGGGTTATGGGTTAGGGGCATTATTTAGGGTTGAGGGATTTAGAGAGAGAGAGAGACTTATTTTGACATGCAACCGTAAACCCTAAATAATGCCCCTAAACCCTAAACTTGAGCAACCCTAAACCTCTAAACCTTAAATAATTAATGCCCCTAAACCCTAACCCTTAACCCCTAAAACATAATTAAACCCTAAATAATGCCCCTAACCCCTAACCCCTAACCCATAAACCCTAAACCTAAGAAACCCTAATTAACCCCTAAATCCTAAATCCTAAACCCCAAACCCCTAAACCCTAAACACTAAATGGGAAAGCAACCCTAAACCTCTATCTCCCTATCTCTCTATCACTATCGTTCCTCTATCTCTCAATCTCTCTCCCCGTGTCTCTGGCCATGTCCCTCACTCTCCATATATATCCCTATAATCTCTTCTAGCTATGTCTCTGGCCATGTAACTCACTCTCTATATCTCCCAGCTATTGGTCCTCTCTCTAAACACTAAACCCTAAACCCCTATATATCTCCCTATCTCTAATATTGTCCCTCTATCGACTCTCTCTCTCTCTCTCTCTCTAGCTATCTCCAAACCTGAGCAACCCTAAACCCCAAACCCCTAAACCCTAAATCCAAGCAACTCTAAACCTCTATCTCCCTATCTCTCTCCACAGTCTCCTCTATATCTCCCTATCATTCCTCTCTCTCTATAAACCCTAAACCCTAAACCTCTAAGTACCTAAACCCCTAACCCCTAAACAATAAACCCTAAACCCTAACCCCTAAACCTTAAACCTCTATCTCCCTATCTCTCCCCTCTCTCCCTATCAGCTTTGTCCCTCTACCTCTCAATATCTCTCCCTATGTCTCTGGCCATGTCCCTCACTCTCTATCTCCTTATCTCTCCCCTCGATCTCCTCTATATCTCCATATTGGTCCTCTATCTCTCTCTAAACCTTAAACCTCTAAACATTAACCCCTAATCCCAAAACCATAAACCCTAAACCCTAAATAATACTCCTAAACCCAAGCAACCATAAATTAGGCACTCAATTAGTCACTAAAATATGTGCTACATCAGGCACTACATAAGGTGCTAAATAAGGCGTTAACACGGTTGCTAAAACAGGTGCTAAATTAGGCATCAAATGTGGTGCTAAATTAGGCGCTACAGTAGGAGCTAAAATAGATGCTAAGTTAGAAGCTAAATTAGGCACTAATTAGCACCTAATTTATCGTTGACTTGTTCTGGTCGGCGCAAAAAATGCCAATAACAGTGCCATCCCGATAAATAGTGCTGATTTTTTTTTTAAATGGAGAAAAATACATTAAAACAATGGGTGGAAGCAAAAAAATGGAGCAAAAAAGGGAGCTAATCACAAGGATTTGTTGTAGTGATAGGACCATAACATTGAACTCTTTTTAGACTCTTGAACCAATAGACCTTCACAATGTACTTGTCATGGGGCAAGCTTGACTTGGTGTTTAAATGATCATAACAACTCCTATGTGATGACTCAACAATGCAAAAATTCATGGGCTTTCAACTCCTACACCCTAAGACTGTGAAATCAGACCTCTTGGGATAGTCATGCCTTAACTTGTGTCAACCCTTCAAAGATGTTCAAGACCTATGGTTCATGGTCTCTAAGACCTCTCTCTCCATCCACCTATCATTTCTCATGACAAACAAACAAAAACTAGGCTCTAACACATCAAATATTCCTTATTTCTATTGTCCACAGTCTGATACATCCAAATATCAGACCTATTGTGCCAACAAATCCTAGGAACAATTCAGGTGCCAACAAAGATTGAAATTGACTCTTTCCTACTCATCCCAATTTCTATAAGACTACAAGAACATTCAAATCATACACCAAAGAAAGCAATAAAATCCAATTGCCAACATGCTAGTGAATGAGCATTGAATGTGACCACATAAAGAAAAATCATACTATTCTTCAACAAATACCATCTCCTTGGTCCAAAAATTCAAAAGACCTAGAAAGCACATCTCAATGCACATTTAGATGAATAGACACACTTCCAACTTTATTGAGCCAAGTGAAAAAAAAAAATTCATTCCTTGAAAGAAAGCCAGTCATATAATAAGAAAGTTTCATGGATCCTTCCAAAGTAATTGCTGAAGGACTCAATTTAATGGTCCCATTACAAATGCTAAGAGAAAAGGAAAGGCAAAGACAAAACATGTTTGGCTAGGCAATAAGTAACATCTTTGTCAATATCAAGCAACATTATGACATTGCAATGTGGCACTATTTGAATCAAGTTAAGCATGACTGTCTACAATACATGCTATGCCTTTATGAAAAAAGGTTAAAATCTTTCATTGAGTGCTATTTAAAATGCATACAAGTCACATGCATAAAAACTATCAACCTAGTCCATATTGTCTTATTTCTCACAACAACCCACTCCCGTCACTTAAAACTAATTCCACTAATTATGAACTTTGAAATATGACTTTTGACATTGTGAACATGACTAAATGGACAATTAAAGACCTAATGCTATTCCCTATGGGAGCCATTTCGTGACTTTCTTCTTTCACAATATAGGTTGACATAATTTGCACTTCTTAGACAAAAGTTTAATTGGTATGTTATTGTCACCAATGCTATGGTTAACAAAGACCCTTTTCCTAGTGATGCTATGTATTGCAACACCTTGCCCCACCCCTACACCCTCATCCCCACCAAAACAAATCAACCACCCTTCACTATGGAGTTATCTTGCATCAAAGCATAAATGATATAGGAATTTTGTAAAATGTCGTAGTTGTAAGTACCCTGCAAGACATGTATGCAAAGTGTGGAAGCATATAGAATGAATGTTCAAACTGTTTGACACAATACCTCAAAGAAATGTTGTCTCATGGAATGTAATGATTGCAAGATATGCATGAAATGGATTTGTTGAAAAGACTTTAGAAACTTTTGAACAATTAAAAGCAATTGGCACATGTAAAGACAAATTCCACAACCTTTGCCAACATCCTCCCTATCTGTACACCAAAATAGAATGTTTGGAACAACATATGGACAACCATCAAAGCATAAAGGATATAGGAAATTTGTCACATGCTATAATTGTAGCTTCCCTTGTAGACATGTATGCAAAGTGTGGAAGCATAGACAAGGCACGTGAATTGTTTGGCATGATACCCCAAAAAAATGTCACCTCATGAAGGCACATGAACTGTATGGAAAGTGTGGAGGCATAGACAAGGTACATGAACTATTTGAAATGATGCCTCAAAGAAATGCACAGTCCCATAGAATGCAATGATTGCAAGATATGCACAAAATGGATTATTTGAAAATGATTTATAAACTTTCAAGCAAATGCAATTGGCACGTGTAAAACTAAATTCCTATAATGATAATTGATCATCATATTAAATATTTAATATACGATGTCATATACATAATGTCATGAACATAACATCTAGTTTATATACAAATCCATATAGGCATGTCCAAACAAAGCCATATAGGCATATATTCAAAAATATACATCGGTAGTTCATACAAAAGTATCTATACAAAGCCATCTAGGCATACAAAAAATGTCCCAAAAAATAGTTTCCTATGGACTTTTATGAAATAATTGATGGCCCTTGCTTGACTGTGAAGATGTAGAGCCAATCATTGACTCATCCTCTCTCTGTCGTCAAGTAGACCTCTTTGACAAAAGTCAATCCAGCTCCACCTGTTAATACAATCAAACAATATATGCACATTAATATAGAAAATGTATGAAATATATAACATCACATATGTAATTGATCACTTACTGCCACCTAATGATCACTCTCCATGTCATCTTGTCTCTCTCTATGTTTGTACTTGGACAGACTGTAGTTGTGACCTCCTATGAGAAGCATCAAGAAGCAAAATTGACTAAACATAAATATCATTTATGTACATCAAATGACATGAGATAAAACAAGAAATACAAAATTATGACATTTTCATGTTATTGGCTCATACCTCGGTCAAAGGATTTGAAGACATCATGGCTGCAACAATGCCTATCTACGTTGACTCACGAAGATGAGGAGTCTCCATTGTATTCAGCATTTGAAAATCATGTTCAAGATTATTCAAACAAAATAAATACATAACATTATTTTAAAAATGCATAATGATTAGAAATGGTTAACTTTACCTCCGTAAAAGTGGTGGGTTGGCGTCCAGGTGACCAAGGAAACCGTGGAGGTGCCGGTGACTGTTGAAATCATCAAATTATCGTAAAATAATATTACCATTGACATATCTACAATAATTAAGATTATGTGATAAATTACATTACCTGCTAACTTGACCTTCTCTCATAACCTGCCAATGGACAACTAACGGAGGTAGGATGAAGACTCTGACCCTAGAATTTCATTGCGCAAACAATTACATACATTATTTTTTATTTATAATATAGATACTTGTATAAAATTAATTACAAATTTCAAATAACAATATACTAAATCAAGATGAAACTTGTAGCAAATTACCTGAGAGTCAATACCAAATGTATGCTATAAGAGATCATCACTGAGAACAAGTTCATCCAATATGTCCTGCCCCTGTGTCACAGCATCCTGCCCCTGTGTCGCAGCATCCTACCAAGAGTCCTGTCATGTGTCTTGCATCCCATAAGTACATACGTTCCCACATGAACTGCACAAATGTGGGGACACATGACGCCTACTACTCTCACCCTCATTGGCCTGGGTAAGATCATTGGCATGCTGTGATAGAATTTGGGTGAGAGTAGTCAATAAATGTAATGTCTCCACCTCAACACTCTCCTTCAAAGCCAAAGTGACCTACGTCCTGGCCTCGCCAGGGGGAAAGACGCACAATTTTCAACTCGCTGAGCCCCAGGTCTATCTTAGGTAGAGCCACCACCTCTACCCTGGAACTCACAAATGTCAAAATAATTCAAAATCTTATTGAGGATGAACTCGCAATGGAGTTTCCTCAAGAAATATTGTGGTACCTCATCATTGTTGCATGGGCGCTCATCGAAGACCATGTACCATCTATCCCAAAAGTTTTGGGATATTTCTTCATTCCAACACCAATGTATAGGAAACCGTTTGCAACTTTCTTCTAATCTTTGGCCGGTTTTGGGATTAATAAAATATGAACATAATTGAGATTTTGTAATTTTTTCATTCTTGACTTGTTCATATGACAACTTGTCGGCATAATATTGCTGACACATCTCCCTATAGTCTTGGAATTCGGTGATTTGTTATGTCACCGAATCCATGTGGGAAACAATCTCCTCTAGTGATTTTGCAAGCGCCATCCTATGATTAGTGGTTCCACTTAGATTGTTTAGGGTTTGAATAATAGTTTGAAGATGTTTCTTGTTTCCTTCTATTATCCGTAGCTAGTTTTCTTGACTATCCCTTACATTAAAAGGAGGTGAAGGTGGGTTTTGAAGGTTTGGAGGGTTTTGGGGGTTGTTTTCACCCTCCTCAGCTGGATTTAGGTTTTCTCTTTCTCCAATAACTATAAATGCAATATAAAAATAAATCAAACATAAAACTCAAAAATTGTTCTCAAACTAACAAAATCAATCAAACCCTACCTTCTTCTTGTGTTGGGGCCTCCAAATTTGCATGACGATGTCTTTGGCGGTGAGGTGGCATCGTGAATTTGTCCTTTTCTCTCTTACACTTGATTGGATAGCCTTTTCTTCAACGCGATCATGCTTTCACCTAAGTTTTTTTGCTACTAAGCTTGCAATGGTCGCACCTATGAGTGAGGAGAAATAAGTTTTTTTTTTCTTTTATGCAAAACAAAATGTGAGCACGTTATAACGCACTCGTGTTTTGCTTTACTTTTGGACATGGTGGCGACTTTTTGGTCCCCCATCTCTTTCAATTTACCTCATTGTATTCTCCAAGAAGGGCCTTCTCCATATATTCCTTCTAATTCATTATGTCCCTTATTACTTTCTCACTAAGGCTTTGTAGATCAGATTCGATTCTAATTTGGTCCTAGAAGATGTTTCCAAAGGACTCCTTGTTCCAAATTTTTAGTTTTTCTTTGAGCTTTCCGAGCCTCTTACAAAAAGTGAACATCTTCGTCCTATTGACCGTGATAGGCTCTACCCACCACTGTTGTTGCATCAAATCTAGCAAATCAGAGCGTCGAAACCACATTTTCTCAAATTTAAATTAACTCTTTGGGCTCGGATTATTTTCAGAGATGAGGAGATCAATTAGGAAATGATCAGAGATAGGAATTACTCATATTTGTGAGGCTGGGAGTAAGGGCCAAGAGAGCCAATCCTCAAAGAGAAGAAAGTGATCTAAACTTGGACTTAGTTTCTTGTACTTAGTTGTTTTATGTTTTCCTATGTGTATTTGCAATGTATAATGTCAAAAGGGAGAATGTTAGGATTAAGGTGCCATTAACCTTATAAATCTTTGTAATTATTATTATTAATGTTGTTTGTAAATCACCCATAAGGGATGTACAAGTTTTACCGACAGTGGTAAAAATTATTTACTGTCCACAATAATTATAGAGTTACTGCATCGGTAAGTTCTAAAGTTACTAGCAGTAGTTATGGAGTAACATTTACTGATGGTAACTATAAAATCAAGAGTTATTGAGGGTAGGTGCCACCTTGGAGGAATCTACTAATTTTGGTAGTTATAACACCCATCATAAAGTTGGTAAGTGGTTGTAAGAGAATCTATGACAACTATAAGTTGTCATACGATTCTATGACAATATGACAACTTAGGAAGAATACTTATTGGTTGTAAGCTGCTATACTTAGCACTATGCACCCATATTGGAGAGAGACTATTCAGGGGTTGTTATGATAGAACCTATGACAGTTACAATAGCATTTATTACCCCGTAAATGTCTATTCTTGTCCATGGGTGCCCAAGATTACATAGTTGGCTTGTGACAAGTGGCATGGGCATGTAATAGGTCATTTAATGTTGTATGTTGGAGTTTCTAAGGAGAGAGAAAGTGGATGCCTAGTTTGGGGAGTGTAAAACTTCTATAAATATAGTTCCTTGTATGTGTTATGCATCGCATAAGTTTTGTACATAGGTTCTGTCGGATTGAAGGTTGAAGAGACAGAGGAAGTGCATGTATTGTATTTCAGATTTAAAGATAATACAACTTGAAGCCTCTTTTCTCGGTGGATTTTTTTACCCGAAAGGGTTTTCTCCATATTACATACTGTGTTATGTGGTTTTTTCTTCTATGGTGTTTATTCTTGTGTTGTAATTTCATTTCCATATGCAATCTTTGTTCATATTACACTGCTTTAAGATCATAAACATATTGTAAGTAGATTTCCATTTGGGTAGTTATTTCCTTCATTTCTAACAACCCCAACCCTATTTCCAGCCCTAACCCTAATTCTAACCATTAACCTACCCTAATTCTAATCATAATTCTAACCCTAGTTCTTTCCCTAACTATAGTACTAACCCTAACCCTAATTTGAACCCTAATTGTATTTGTAATCATAACCCTAACTTTAATCCTAACACTAATATAAATCAGTTGCTTTTATGTTTATAAATCATTGAAAAACTTTTCCCTATGCCACCTAAAATAAATAAATAAATACTAATGACTAAACAAATAGACTTTGAATATCACTTGGTGCGTATTTATACATATTTTAAAAACATTTTAAATATTATTTCATTAAATTAAATATTACAATTAGATCAACTTAAGTATAGGAGCCCAATCCACTATGGGCCCTCTTCCCTAGGTAGCCCCTATTATGCATTACTAACACGAGTACATAAATGTATAGTCAATCATTTATAGAAAACATTTCTGTACCGTATGGTTTGTTTTGTTGTTCTCATGTACAGTTACGTGTTGTGGGTCTTAGTGTCTCACACTCTCTACCCCATACGTACGATGTTGCCTTCACTATATCTATAAATCAAAATAGAGGTTTGGTATTTCTTGTTAGGAGAGGTTTTATGTTTAAACATACTTCTTAATCGACAAGCCGACTATTTCCTGTCCACACACAGAAAGGAGGAAGTCATGGGTAAAGAAGCAATATTCATTGTCTGGTTCAATCTTGGTGTTTTCTTTTCTTCCCCACAAAAGTCGAAAACGAAATGAAATTCTAGCTTTAACAACTGTCAGTGGTTGTTCATTCACGCGTACACTCATGAATTGTCGTCTTCTACCACTGATATGTTGTATTCGATAATATCATCATATGGCCTTAAATTTAATGGTTCTCCTCCTCCTGATATTCTCCACTCTATTTAAATATCATTGGTTGCAATCATCAAATTACAATCAATATAATACGGCATTCTCATCTGTCGGTTGTTAGATAAATATTGATAGTACACCTTTGTAAAAATCTCAATTATTGCGAGCTATTCACATTACGGCGCTAGTGCCTGGCACCACGTTATATTGTCCATCAATGGAGCTCATTGAGAAAAGCAAAGGAGTGGTGTACTGGAAGGCTTGGCACGAGGAATAGAAAATTGTGTTCAGCGAGGAAAAAATGAGCCTCATCAAAGGAACCACTAATCTTAACACCTTAACAAGCACCAAAGGCCAAACTTGGTAAGCAATTCAATTACGATTCATGTTTTTCAGTTTTTCATAATATTTCCTTGTGTTAATTATCACTCCTGGCTGCAAAACATGTGAAGGTTTCCCAAAAAAAAATATAACTCTAATGTTTAGAAATCATTTTTTATATGTGATGATTTATTGGGAGTATAGCTTTCTAATGGTTTACTAGTGATCTTGAACATTTGCCACGTAAAATCTGAACTAAGGTCGTTCTGTAGGTGTGTGGCAACAAAGTTACAAAGCGAGTTGATAGTGGAGGTTGATGATGCGATCTTTCATCTTCATAAGGTAACTCATCTTAGATTTTATATTTTGTTGTCCTTATTACCTTGTTATTGCTGTTTTGTGGGTTCATGACTTGTTTACGAATTACTATTTTATATGAGTTATTATTAACTTTGTTATTGCTTTTGGTTGTTGGTGATGAATGTAATGTTGAAAGTGTGATTTAACTGTGTCAAAACGTTTTGGATCACATTTTATGATCCATCATCGGGAAGTAGAGAACAAGAGAAGATAAATAGAGCTCTCTCCTTCCTGATAATAGATCATGGAATGTGATCCGAAACGTTGAAGGAAAAGATTTTCACACAATCAAATTTTGAAACATTCAGATATAATATCATGGACTGTGGAAATCTAAATTATTACCTTGTTATTGCTTTTGGTTAGTGATGAATGTAACGTTGAAAGTGTTTCCTTTTGTGTTTAACCAGTTCCCGTTGCTGTCGAAGAGTGGTCGACTGAACAAGCTTGTATTCGAAGCCCGAGACACAGAGACTGAGCATATAAAGCTGGAGGAGTTCCCAGGAGGAGCAGAATCGTTTGAATTAGCAGCTACCTTTTGTTACGGATCGATTCCACTTCATATCACTCCATCCAATGTGGCGGGGCTTCGGTGTGCGGCGGAGTATCTGGAAATGAGAGAGGATTTGGAACAAGGGAACCTCATCTCCAAGACAGAAGAGTTTCTGAGCAATGTAATATGGGTGTCATGGCTCGACTCCATCACTGTACTCAGAAGCTGCGCCCGCCTTTCTCCGTGGGCGGAAGATCTTCACATTGTGCAGAGATGCGTGGAATCCATTGCATGGAAAGCAAGCACACATCCCACTCGCATTGCGTGGTCATTCAATAGTAGTACTGTTGCTCACCACAAATACATGCACACTCCTAAATCTGAAGTAAATCTAAAAGGGCATACGCCCAATTATATGAGTGTTAAGAGGATAGATGAAGGATATGTGAGTGAGAGCACCAATTCCACAGAACAAGTGGAAATTGAGGAAGTGAGAGTGGAACTGAGCAATCTTGAGAGGTTTTGCAAGAGTATAGAGCGGCAGTTCAGAAAATTTTCGATGCCCTGTTTGTGGAGGTTGCCGTGTAAAGGGAGTAGCACCAAACCCTAAACCTCATTCAAGGCACGTAGTAATAATGTACTCTACTTAAGCTTCATCCATTTCAATGGTCAAACAGTCAATAGGAATTTTATACCTTATCCACAAACAGTCAATAGGAACTTTATACCTCATCCACAACAAAAAGTGGTAAATATATGTCCTAATTTTATTGGCCAAAATTGACTATTGATTGTTGAAGTGGATGATGTAGAATGAAGGTAGAACGTGGAATCCTGTGAAATGGTGAAGGAATTTAATATGATTTTTTTCTTAGAAATATCAGTTGATGGCACTCTACTTGAATATCATATGGTTCAATGGTCAAACAGTCAAAAGCAATTTTACACCTCATCCATACTAAAATGTGGTAAATAGTTGTCCTAATTTTATTGGCCAAAATTAATCAATGACTGTTGAACTCGATTATGTTTAAGAATATACCTTTAATGGAATCAATTAATGAAATGAAATCTTACTTTCCTTGAGGGTTGCCCTTGGGACACTTTCCCCACTAAGCTTCCCAAGGCCATTATGTATGAGATGTTTAGTGATATTTGAAAGGAAAAATAAAATCCATTTTACATAGGGTTAATAAATAATTATTTTTTTAAATAGTATTTATTTTAGATAAATAAATTTGTAATTTATAAAAGAATGGGATTAAATGTATAAGAATTATATAATAAAATAAATAATTAGTTAGAATTTTGATGTAAATTTAGGTTGCAACAAATATTAGTTAATGATTTGTTTAGGTGTATAAAAATTAGTAAAATTTAAATAAATATTTTGGAAGTAGTAAAGTTTTTGTCTATTATTTTGGGTTACTTTCATAACCAAAGGATTGACCATGTACATGTGATTTTGACTTATGCAAGTGCAAATTTGATCTAAATGTACAAATCTAATCTTTGTTTCACTGAATGTTTGTCTTCTATTTGTCATGGATTTCTATGCATGTTTCCACTTTCCCATCTATCATGGCTTGGAAATCATCAGTGTCGGTTATCATCCATAGCACTATCCATAAGTACATGAACATCCATTAGCATTATCCATATGTCAGTTCTCATCCATAGTCAGTTCATATATTAGTTAGTTCTCATCTATAAGTCAATTCATCCATCGTCATCCATAATAAAACCTCTACTTGAATGGGGGCAACTTTTTCCTTAACCTAGGTCTAGGAATGGATCCTTGTTCGAGGCATGGCCGCATCAACAATTTCACTTCATCTATCCTACACCATCAAATTGCCTAGAACTACATATCATCATCTCGTCTCAATCTTAATGTAGCTTGATCCCGTGGATACGGGTATGTAGGCAGTGGAAAACGAAGGAAGTATCTAGTACTCAGGTGCATAAGATGTCATCATTTCACCTAAACATCCTTATACACTTCACCCCATCTCATCACACTACCTAGGACTACATATTATCATAATCATCTTCATCGTAATGTGCCTTGATCCCATGGATACAAGGTATGTAGGTAGTCTAGAATACAAAGGAAGTATCTAGTACTCAGGCACATACGATTCATCATTCTTCATCCCAATCCATCAACACTTCTATCTCTCTCATCTTCCATTTATCACTTTTCATCCTATCACCTAGACTTGACTAACTCAAGTAGAAAATGAACTATGCATCCTTTGAAAGCTCAAGTACCTTACCAAACCTGAAGCAAAAAGACTACTCCTAAACCCATATGTTGTCCGGCATACCCCTTGCCACATTTGCTATATCAATCTATCTATCCTAGATCAGACCAACAACCTTTAACGGATATATGTTTCCTACAATAAGCCTTTATCTATCTATCTACCCTGAACAACCTCTTTGTCAAGAGAATATGTTGGTTGTGTGTTTACTTTTTCAGTCAATCATTTTTCTTTTTGGTTTATCTTTTGTTCCTTTCTAATGCTTAGTCAAAACTACCTTGATTTTTTTATATCTTGGGATGTTGTGATGCAATATGGATTGGGGCATAGTCATTGCTTTCCTATGCTGTGTTTTGTGGGATGTTATTATCATCTTACTACGGTTAATATTTATCTTGTGTGTGTTACAACCTAGCATCTTACATATTGATATCCTTTTTCATTTAAGGTTCTGTAAAGGCCTCAAATGTATTAAGTTTATTATATGTTAAAGACTATGGCTCATTCACATTACCAACAAGGTTATATTATGTCTAGGAGATATAAATTCAAACCATGTGTTTACTAAATCAAAATCCTCACACCGAATATCTCAACACCTTGGTCTTTTATACCTTAGTTTATACTATCCATGTGCTATATCAAAAATACGGATTGCTCTTTATAAATATTTGTGAAACCGTTGTAACATCTTATCGATACACCCGTCCATACATCCAAAATCATCATATAGTTTTCATATAAAGATCAATCAATTACCTATTATTTTCTAGTCTATATCATTTCTTCTATCCATCATCAAATTCTTCTGCATCCTTGGAAAACCATACATGTTAGGCATGATGATCATAAACATCATACATATCTCATCACAAGAATCCATAATCATAGCATAAATGTCATCACATGAATCCATAATCATAGTACAATGTCATCACATACATACATCTATAAGCATAAACATCATCACATGAATACATAATCATAGTATATGTCATCACATCCATAAAGCATCTCATAACATGTCATCAAATATAAGCATGAACATCCATAACACCTCATAAATCATAGAACATCATATATCTCATATATATATATATATCATCATCATCATCATCATCATGAAGGTCATCAAAAAATAGTAATGTCCCGTATATACATCATGTACATCAAAAAATGAATCATATAGTACAACGTGGCTATCATGACCCATCAAAATAAATACATAGCCAGTACAAAAGTGATACAATATACATATATACATCATGCTCTATCTGGATCTATGTGTAGAGCTCTCTGCGGGCTACTAAGATCCCTACACCCAACCTCCCTAATCTCCATGAGGAGGAAGCCCCTGATCTTCTCCTCTCCCAGAAGCTTGGCTGCCTCTGCTCTGCAAGAACAACCCCAAAATACAAACCTCAGCAGTACTCAGCCTCATGCCCTATAGTTGCTAACTCCCCCTGTACTCATGTCATCTCACCCTATAGACAGGTCAACTCTCCCACCATTATCACCTTGGCCTAGTCTATACCTAGTGCTGCCCTCGTTGTATCCCTCTCCATGGTCACTCTCTGAAGTGTGGACGCAGTAGCTAATCTCGCCTGAATGGTGGCATCCCTCTCTGCTATAAGTCTCACCACAACCTCGTCGTCTACTGGTGGTGGTGGCGTTGTTACTGCCTACAGCTGTGCCTCTACCTATCAGGGATCCCCACGGGTAGTGTCTCTCTCTCTCCTCATCTGAATAAATCTCAGCTCTAGCTGAGTCCTCTGCGTAGTCTCCTCCTAAAGCATCCTCCTCATTTGCTCAAGCTCTGTCTCTACCCGTTGTGGGGCCTCTACATCTGCCTCCTCCATCTGGACATTAGGTTGATCCTATCCCTATCCCTATTCCTATCCTCTACCATGTCTCCTCTGTCAAGCTACCCTGTGAGCTCCCGCCTCTTGACTAGGCCCACCATCTCTAAAACTATACCAAGTACTCCAAGACCTGTGAATCTAACTAGCCTATGCTATCTCCAGTAAGCATCATACTTAGAAGTGGTACCGGGATCAACCTCTCCTAGAATCCAATCCCAAGAGCAAGTCTCCTCAGATCATCCAGTGATGTCATATGCACAATCTCAAGCCCCCAGTCAACTACCTCTCGTCATGTCCATGCATATATAACATCTCCAACTAGCAGTGGCTGAGGTAGTCTAAACTTCTGTAGTACCCTCTCTAGCATATAACACTCTATAGTGTAAACACTGCATCCAAATAAACATCTGGCCTATCAGCAGTAGACCAGCTGCTCTGCATCATCCTCCTAGGACTCACAATCCCACCATGGGTGCCATACAAATATGTCCATCTCGTCAATTTATCTCCTCCAATATGTAATGGCTCCAAGTCGCCTCTGTGTCATATCACCCTCATATAGATAGACAAAAAGCTCACCTACGTCTCGGCAGCAAGGAAACATCGTTCTCATGACTGGGATGTGCTCCCAAGCCCAAACATGTAATAAAGTCACCCCAACTGACAAGCTCAATCCAGATCTATAAGAACAATCATGCATGTCATTATATAGCTGACCAAGCATGCAAGGTCCACATGCATATCTGATACCATGAGTGAACATCCCTAATAAAACTATGCCCCATCCAACTGACAATCCATTGGAGTGTCTATCTGGTACTAAGAAGCCTCCTATCAATGCAACCATGATCCACTGAATCCTGTCACAGAGTCTCGGCACGTGACTCCACCTAATCTCATGCTCCTGAATGCCAACATGGTCAATCATGAAAACTTCTCTCAGTCCATCCTCACCCCTCTCAGTATCATAATATACTTAGGTGCTATGAATGCGAATCCTAAGGATGTTCCATACATCCTCTAATGTAATAGTGGCCTCACCTGTAGGAAAGTGAAATGAAGATGTCTCGTTGTGCCACCTCTCAACCAAAGCAGTCATCAATGATAAGTTAGCATAATCGGTGTCAGATGGGCTATGTGCCATAATCCCATCAATTCTAGAAAGATGTCCTCCTCCCACCCTATCTAAATCACCTCAGTTGCATCCATGAAGTGCTACTCCCCTGATGCCAGTGGAGGTAGGACAACCTGCATCCACAAGATCACTTTGTTATCCTTGGCACATACCTAAATCAAGACCATCTTGCAAAACCTTAATAAAATCCTAGTCAACCTAAGTCAAACACTAGGTCAAGCAATGAAAAACTCTAAGACAACCCTAGTCAACCTAGTTTGCTACATCAAAACTAGCCAAAACCTAAGAAAAATCAAAGGCGCCTCATTAAGCCATAGGCTCCTAACTATCAACCATATGCACTTCACTGTCATGCATAGGCGCCTTTTTATCTCTACCAACTACACATTTTTATGCGCCAAAGACGCACAATTGTTGACCATAGGCACTTGACTATCATCCAATTGTGCTTCAAACCGAGCCCTTATCCCTAGTGAGCAAAGGCACTTCACTAGAGCCATAGGCGCAGTTGCACACTTCATATGTGCTTTGATAAACCAAAGGCACTTCAAAATGCACCAAAGGCGCCCTAAACCTAAAAACTCGCCTTTGGCAAAAAATCTAGAAACCTACATTAAATGAGCTAATAAATGCACTTCAAAGAAAGATTGAGGGTACTTATCGCTCATGTTGCTCCCACTAGTCTCCCATAGGTCCTCACGCACTTGCCTCGGTGCTTGTGCACTGGAATCAACATCTCTATAAGTCAAATAACCCCTCTAAGCTCTGAGCTCTCTACTAGAAACTAAGAGGCTAATCGCTTTGAGATTTATGAATTCTGAGTGTACAAATGAGTTGAAAGTGACCCCTTGGGTCCTATATATAGCATCCCAACCTTAATTCTTCCCCCCTTATCCCATTTTTCATCGTGTCAACCCTATTTCTCCATCGTGTTAGCCTTCACACATTCAATCTAGTCTTTTTTGGCCCATTTTTGTCATGTCGCTATCATTTTCTTCTAGTCACCAGTCAACCCAGTCCTTCTTTTGCTTGCTTGTTTTTCCTCTCGAGGGGGCGCTCTACACCAGTTACACTAGGGCATGATTGTATCATATTTTCATCACTATTTTCTTTGAAACAAGGTTGTAAATCGCATTGTATCAAAGAGGGGCAAAATGTAAACACCTAAAATTAACCTTCACATATCATCACTTGCATACATCAATTCCTCCTAAATCACTTGCATTTAAAATTAATTGAATAAATTCTATTTATTTATTTAATTTCATTAATTTCCTCTTTTAATCTTCAAATCCACATTAATTAAATAAATCTAATTATTTAATTAATTCATCACTCAAATTCCTCTTATCCATAATTAAATAATTTCAATTATTTAATTAATCAATTATTACTCCAAATTTAAATAAAATATTCTAATTTATTTAAGTTGACCTTATCTTCTAAAAATAAATAAAATAAATATTTTATTTATATCTTATTTATTCCTCTATCATGTAAAATAAATTAAAAAAAATTAAATTTGTTTAATTTATTCTCTATATTTAATCTTATCTTTTTCTTCAATCATGCACAATAAATTAAGTAAATTTATTCATTTAATTCTCAATTATCTTCCAAATCTTCTAAAAATATCATTTTCTTCTATGTGCACAATCGGTCTTATTTTTAGAACTTAAAAAAACAAATCTAAAGTTGAGCTAATTAGCTTTAATCATTATTGTTTTTTAACATCAACTCATAAATTAGAAAAAAAGCATTCTAAATTTATGAAATCAAATCCTATCTTTATCTTTGAGCAAGCAATTAACTCAATAAAATACTTTTTTCTTCATGACACTTGTCATGTGCACGTTCATCATGATCTCTCAACTCATCTCAACCATCCATTTCATTTATTTATCTCAACCGTTGATCGATATTTCCTCGAAACGTATATACACCCCCTTCATTGCATCAAAAATCTTCTTCGATCATTTAAGCTCTGGGCATTCTTAAGCACTTTGAACATTATATCGCATTGTTGAGCACATCAAATATTTGAGCACATCATCTACGTCTGCTTGTTGCAACCATGGTTTCACAATGTATTGAAAAATCCACAAAAAAACCAAGGAAACAATACAATCTAGGTGATAGCTTCATTGTTTTTGTGTTATTCATTGATTTTTGGTTATTATCTAGATCATTTTCTTGAAGGTTATAGGTTGAGTTTATTGTTCATTGCTTGATCATTATTCGCTCAATTTTACCTATACACACCAATCATTATCATGAGCCAAATTGTTTTGTATGGGCACAAGAGGCCTGGATGTGTTTGCTGCATTTGGATGTACAACATTTAGTGGCTTGATATAACTAGGTTGATTTTGCCTCTGCACATTACCCTGATATGGTGGTCTATTTTGCTGATAATTCAGATTGAATTGCTAATATGGCCTGCTGGGTTGTGCACTCTATCTTTTTAGTGCCACCAACTCATTGCTAAAACTTTTCAGAAGAGTCTTAACCTCATGTGATTCATTTGAGGATGTCATAGAAGAGGTTACAGGGGCGACCGTTGTAGGAGTTAGAGCCACAATGGGCTGAATGACAAGAGCTTCTAGGAATAAATGCATTGGTGTCCTTGGAGCAATCTTCCTTGCTTGAATTAGGTAGTTTTTCTCTCTTATAGCTATGTCATATGCATCTAAGAGCACAGTCCCTCCCATGAATTGAATCATGATGGCAATGTCAGAATTCAAAGACCTCAAACAATAAATGAATACAATGTTTGGGGAGGGTTTCACCAATAATGGGATTCTATCCCAAGTCTTCTGGAAACTGTAGTTGAAGTTCACCATGTATTCATGGGGGGCTCTTTTGATTGTAGCTAGTTGTTCCATCAGTGACAAGTGGTCACTGTTGTCCTCAAAGTGTTGGCACAATCTAGTACCCCAATCATCCCAGTTGTGGATAGAATTAGCTGGGAGGCCTCTATACCATTGAAGGGCTTTCCCTTTGAATGAAGAAGCCAGTAGTCTCATAGCCACATTGTCTGTAGTGGCCTTGTGGATAGAGCAGACACTAGTAATATCTTGAATGTGCTCAGCAGGGGTGATGGAATTTTCACTGGCAAAGAATGGTATAGTCTTTAAGGTTGAGGTAGGGATATCATCATACTGGGCTAGGTCTAGAGGGCTACCCCCATTGAATGCTACAAAAGGAAGGTTCCTTGCCATGTTGGGGATATTCAGTTTAATTCTGGGTATATGCAAGGTCCTTCTTGAATATTGAAATCTAACTTGGAATCTAGCTAGAGGGGGGGTAGACTGGGCTCTTGAAGGAGATGGAACTGCACTCCTATTTTCCCTCACAGGGGACCTCGACAGTCTACTTGATGGTCAAAACATGATGTATGAGATGCCTAAGTGGATTGCCACACTTGGAGATTGGATAAAATAAATAAGAAAAATAAAATACTTTGCCTAGGTCAGCCAAGGTAGAGAGAAAACAAAATAAAATCATTTATTGAGCACCTGGACGCCTAGCATGAGGTCAACCTCATGGGAGAGGAGAAAAAATAAAATAAATAGAAATATCTAAGGTGGTCATCCGGCTTGAGGAGGAAAGGGAATTATGTATAAATATAAGGTGTTTTGAGGTCATTTCATCATCATTCATTCATATTTCTCATTGAGTTTATCTCATTTGGTTGCAATGTTTATTGGGCATGAATCCAAGGACGAAAACCCTTGTGATTCTTGGTGAGTTGGATGAAACCCTATCTCATCATTGTGGTAGACTCATTACAGAGTTCAACTTGCACTTCATTGGAGATCTTTGGAGGATTGGGGCGTGATTGCATATTCATAATTTTAGATCAGCATTGGACGTGGATTTTATGGCATTTCATGAGTACATTACATAAGGGCTTTGCCCTAACTTGGAGCGCCACCCTTGAGAAGGATGACTTGGATTTTGGAGGTGATTTCATCATTATTAAGGATTTCCAAACCCTAATCCTAGCATCCACCAACATTCACCCAAGCACCACTATTTTGGAGGGTTTGTGGAGCATCATTTCATCATCTTTTGGTATGTACAAACCTATGTATTAGGTTTGATTTGGAGAGAAGCATTCCAGGCATGTTTTTTCATGTTTGAGCCCTTGTTTTGGATGCAATCTTTAGACTTTATATTCTGATTTATAGCAGCAGACTTCTATTCAGAAAATCAAACTTGTTGTGTGATATTTGATGGGTATATCTTGCATATTTCATGGTGTAATTCATGTTTGATAAGAATATCATTTGATAGTATCAATTTCCATGCTTATATATCACGTTTGGGCATATATGAGTTGGTTGTAATAAAATGTTTAAGAGTAGAAAAATAAAATCAAAATCTAGGGTTTGAGCAGAAATCTAAAGTGCAAAAATTTAGGACAAAATTTAGAAAATTAATTTTAGAATTTTAGGGCAAATCCCATTGGGGATATTACATGAACTATGTTGCAGTCTACATTTCAAAATGATTTGTGGATAAGTGCAACATAGCTCAACAATAAAAATGCTTTAGCATTATCAAGTCTCCCCAATGAATTAATAAAGAGCCTAAGTGAACATCTTCTAGTCCATACAACAATAAGCATTCATGAAGACGAGCCTCAATAGTGGGGTGCTGATGATAAGTTAATGATCTATAACGGAGCATTAAACACTCCATTGCTCAAAATTCATGTGGCATGACAAACAACCAAATGTAGATGAGAGAGAAGTAAATGTGATAGGTGAGAAGATAAACAGGCAAGGTTGGGCGTTTAATGTTAGAATGTTGGAGAAAAAAGCGGTGAGGTGTTTTATTGCCACACATCATGTAACAATAGTTATTAGATTATGACTGGGGGTCATCATGACCAACCATCAATCAGCCTTTGAAAAGGATTAGAAATTGAATCTCACAAAAAATTGTTGTTGTCCATGTGGAAAAATAATTCCAAACCCCACCAAAAGAAATAGTTAATCTATCCACCTCACTCCACGCATGTCTGAGTTAAGAATTGTGGGACTAATTTGAAGAAATTATGCCATCTAAAATAACAAATAATATAAATCCCAAGTCAACCTTGAAAGTTAGGTCACACCACTATGATGTCCTCGGCATATGATTGTACTCAAACAAGTTTTATGTTGAGCATAGGAGATTTACAAAATGCATATTATTCACATATGGAAAACATAAATATGAAATCCCCTTTCATTAATATAAGCTAAAATAGATAAATGATATTACATATCTTTAGGACCGACATACAAAATGCAAAAAAGATGCCTCCCTAGGCTGCAATTTCAAACTTGTTTGTGTACAATGATTGCTTGATCCCAATCTCATTGAAACCATGAGGGAAAATAAAGTGGATTTGATGTGATGGAGCTTTCTATTACCTGGTTGCTTGACAAAGTAATCCCAACCATGTTCTCCTCCCTTATTGGTAGAATGGGTGTGTTTCTTACATGAGATGGGGTTAGACTTAGAATGGGTGTGTTGCTTGCACGGGATGGGGCCAGACCTATAGAAATTATTGTAGCAAAATAGTGAGGGACATGAATGTTCATCATTTCCCTAAACAATGCATGATTTTTGACAAAGGGTTAAATGGATTTCTTAAACGTCTATCTCTCTAAATCCCTCCTTGTCACCTCAAGCTCTTTCTCCCTTTTTTCTTGCTCCCTTTGAATCCTCTCTTTATCTTTTTTCTGCTCCTTTTCCTACCTTTATAATAGTTTATGTTGTTCTCTTGCTTGTCATTGAAGGCAACTATCCAATTTGGCTTGCTCCTTCAATTCTCTTGCAACAACTCATTCTACCTTTTTCCCCTCAATTTGTTGTGTCTTTAAGACTTTTAGCTCCTCGATTTCTTTCTTTCTCTACTCTTGCTGCATTAAAAGATCTATGTAGTCATCTGATGTTAAGAGTTGATACTGTTAGCTCAACTAAATTCCATTATCATCTGCATTCCTGGGTCTTTCCTTCACAATGTGAACAGGCAGTCTAAGGAATTTATTGATGTGTGATTCACTTTGGGAACCTAATGACTGATTTAATTTTACATGAATAATAGGTTCACCTTCATTGCAAACTGTCTCACTATCCTTGGTCAAATTTGCATTATCTCCACCATCCGAACCTCCACATTCAGCATAGTAATTTACCATTTTAGGTACATTCAATGTGGGTGGTGGAGATGGGAAGGAAAATGTTCCCTCTTCTTCTTGGGACTATATATTAATTCCCAAATTCATGGCTCCCTCTAATGACCATGACGGTTGGTTTAGCAGAGACGGAAGACTAAGTCCATCTTCTCTTTCTTCATTCTGAGTTTCTACCATGTTGACACACACTTGACTGTCCACCACTAGTTTAAATGAATCATGAAAATTACTTTGAGGTGAATCATAAATAGTTTCCTCTACCATTGTTTCATCTATTCTAGGATGTAATTTTGCATCTCCAATCCCCGATAGCAATGTATTCGCCACTTCTACTTGCAAAACATCGACTCTTGGAAAGACTAAGGATGTTCTACACTACAGAAGCATCATCATTCATGTTGACTTGAAATGTGTCTCTGGGGTACATGTCCTCCATAAGAGCATCTGGATTAAGGGGTCAAATTCCTATTCTTTTAAATCCATCTTTGATGTTTGAAACTGTCAATGCTTTACTAAATGACTTGTTGCCCAATTCTGCCCTCTTTGTTTAAATGTTCAGAAACCTTACTAGCCATGTTACTTGTTCAAATTTGAAGTATGATTTAAATGCTAAAAATAAACTCACATCAAGTGATTGTAATTTGTGTGAGGTGTGAGAAGGTAGTGTCAACAGTTCAATTCCCAACAACCTTACCTCCTGAATAGTTGTTACAGCAACATGGCTTCCATGGCCATCAAATATTAGCAAGTGCTTATAAATGCCAGTGACACACCCCCTGGAACTGATCTTGTAAGTGATGCAACCAGTTCATAAATAGTTCTTTTGCCATCCATGCATGGGGTTGGACAGCCATGCAAGCACCTAGTTCATAGCCAACAACGTAGTTTTTTAGCTACTTTGTGAGGCCTAGTTTCTTTACTTTCTATAGTTACTTCAGTACCAGACAATTTGAATATGATGTTATGTTTTGTTTATGCTTCTTTTACTATGGACTTTATGTTTGTGGATATTATATTTGAACTTATGATTATATTAGTAATGGGTTGTGTTTGACAAATGAAGGATGGCATGAATGTTTATAAACTAGGGTTGTATTCATGGTTTTAGAAGAATTCAATTGATAACCAAGGATGCATAAATTAGTTTAAGTCATTAAGTAAATTAGTAGAATCTATAATTATGGATGAATTAGAATACATAAAGTTTAATTTGTTTATAAGTTAGTATTCTTAATATTGCTTCGGCTATATGTTCCATGATATAGGATGATATTCAAAAATGGAGTTGTGCAGGTGGGTGGCCAAGATCAAAATATTTCAGAGACTTCCCAAGAACCCCACTTGTGCTTTACTGTTAACCTATCCTAACCCAATTAAGGGGTGAAGGCTCATATGTGTGTGTAATGTTTAATTATTTATTTTTATATTGAGTTTATGGTTGGCTTCACTTGTATTTTATTAAAAGTTAATTGAAAATTGTTGAATTCTTTAATTCTTTTCTAATTTCTATTTTTTTCAAAAAAGAAGGGAAAGTTTTTTTTTTTAGAAACCTTGGTTAGAGGGAAAGGAAAATAGGGAAAGTTCCTCTCTTTTTGGATTTTTGAGAGTTATTTATGGGGGAAAATTTTCTCCTTTGGGTATCTTTTTCTTTTTGAAGTTTTTGGTGAGAATTTTGGACGGAGAATGTGGGGATTTGTGTGTTGAAAAAAAAGGAATTTGGGGAAGGATTGGAAAAAGGATTTGCAAGATTGGCTCGAGGAATTGAGGGGATTTTCATTGGTGGATTTTCAATGGGTTTCATTTCATTTTTTGGGCTCTTATTAACTTGGGGAGCTAAGGTAGGGTTTCAACCATTTAATTTATGTATTTTGTAATAGTGTTTGTGGATGCATGAAATCAGTTTGCATGTTGGATTTATGGTGTTATTTTTTTTGTGGGAATTGGGTAGTATAGGGAGCGGATCTCCCTTGAGGGTTGAGAGCCTCCCAAGTGTGGGGTTGAGAGAGGCATGGAGCCTCTCTTGGGGAAAATTCTAAAGTGATATGTTGCTGATTTATAGAAGTGGTTATGGAGGTTGTTTGGTTTTTGTGGTGCTTTCTGTTTTTGGAAGATATAAGAGGTTACTTATGAGTATGGGAGTATTGATGGGAGTTGGTATTATTGAGTTGCATAGAGGAGGGTTTTTATTATGATATGGGGTTTGTGTTATCATTCCCCAAGAGGGAGGATTATCCCCTCTCTCCCCCTTTTTGGAATCCAAAATGGATTCATGGTTTGTGAGTCAACCTACAGGGGTTTGCATGTGTGTATCGGTTTGAAAATTGTGTTTGGGTGTGTTATTTGTTGTTGCATGTGAAAACCTGATTCTTCAGAAGTCTCCTGCTCAGGATGGGTTTTTTTTCAAACCCTATGGTAGGGTGGAGAGCAGGTCTTGGTCATCTAGTCGATAAATTTGTATTGCAGATTTGAGGAAGTCTGCAAGAGGACTCTAAAGATCGAAAAGATTTATTGTTATTTGTTGAATGTAAAGAGCTACTTATGCTCTCTTCCCTTTTGAGTTGAAAAAGAAGCATGTAATGAAATTTGAGATTGATGGCAAGTTTGCCTTTGTGGAAATTTATTTCTATATGGGTATTTGTTTGAATTCAGCATGTATACATAGATGATAGATTTGCATTTAAACATGTGGTTAAACTAATGTTGTTGCGGTTGCAAGTATATTAGTTTGTTTTTCTATGTAAAAATGGATGAATATATATATATATATATATATATATATATATATATATATTCTAATTTTTTTGAGTATGCACATGCATATATGAGGATCTGTAATTACCTACGAAAATTGGACTTCTATGTATGAAACTAATTTTGTTGTGTGTGTGTGTGTATATACTGTTGTTTATATATACCAAATGCATTTTAATACAGGTTTGAAAACTATTGAAATCATATTGTAGCAATGAATGAGAGAAATTACAGAGAAATGGTTATTATTTTATGGTTTCCTTTTTTTGTTTAAACTGCATGTTAATTGGGGCCTTAAGAGGTCATGGGAGCCCACAGCTTCCCATAGGCTGCAACTTGTGGGAGTCGTGGGAGCCCACGGCTCCCTTAAGGGAGGCCACAAGCCCTCCCTTTTTATTGGCTATAGCCACTTCACCATTAAAATACTACCTTAAAAATTAAACTCAGTCTTCATTCATTCTACCCAATAGATACCTTCAACCTATGTTTTGAACAAAAGAATGAAATCTGCAATTTCAAAGTTATATATATGGTTTGTAGCATGGAGTTGTTAGCCTATATATGTATATACAGTGATGCTCTAAACAGAAGATTTTTTTTGAATTTGATGTTGAAAGTTTGACAAATTGATGTATATGTGTTTGACAGTTTGTATTGAAAATGCTTACAGTGTATTTCCATATTACTATATGTCATTGATAATTATTAATTACTAAATATCTCATGTGGTGGAAGCACTATTGGAACACATGTGATGCCATGAAATGATTTAATTTTACTATCATAATGTCAAGTTCAATAAGTGAAGTGTATAAAGAACAATAACAACATTCAAGAATACAATCACTTCTGTTAATTTAGAGGTCCCTAATATGACCAAATTCCAATGACTTGCATACAAATCTTTGTAGGACTCTCTGAATGATAGTGATATAAGTGTTCACTATTATCCCATTAATTTCTAAATATCACAATGTCCTTTCATGTGCATCATTGTTGTAGAACTCTATGTGAATGTACTTACACAAGTGGTGCATGTTGATCACCATGACCCTATCCCCAAAGTAATGTTTTAGTTAAAAAATGATTGATTAACCATTTTCAAACTATTGATTCACCACATGCTATTTTGATTGATCTCATCTAAATCTGGACCTTCATTTGGAAAACAATACTTGACAACCACATGTCAAGAAATTGGTGTTTAGGCATCCACAAATGAGTCTTTTTCAATGTCTAGGTTGAGATTGTCTATAACAAAGGAGTGAACATTGGTAAGATGTACATTGCAGGCTTGTAGAAGTCACTATGGGATTCTGTACATGTTTAACACTCAAACTCCTAGCTGCACTCACCTGTATGCCCAACCAAACTACCCAGCTAGACTCTTGTACTTCTGCCACGTCCAACTCAACATATCCCTAACAACCACCCTAAGGCTAGACTTTGAATTAATGATGGTATACTCTGAATATGAATCTCATTCCCTAAAATAAAAAAGGACATCCTCGTATTCATGATGATAATTCCAATTTTTTTTCACATTTTCTAGTCAATGGTATTCTACTAGAGTTTTTTGATACAGTCACAGTGTATTCTTCATGTTGCCTATATTTTGTTCTTCAAAGTTATCTTCAACATGTTCTTCAAAGTTATATTCTATGAGGTCCATATTGTATGCATTAGAGTCACTATTACATTTGAACTGCTTACAGTATAAGAAAAAAATGGGATATTTGCACTTAAATAATAGTGTGAACTTATAGTATTGTTGATAGTTGATAGCACTATGCAATTTGAACTTGTTAAAGGAAATATGAACAATAGTATTAAGCAACTGAATATCCAATAACTCAATGGAATTGATGCAAATACAATATAAACAAAGATATTACCTTCATAGGCTGATTTACCTCGTAGCTCCATTGTTGCCTATCTTGTACCGATCTTGTGTATGATTTTAGCTCTTAGAAGTTGTACTTCCTTGTTGTTGAAGATGACAATAGGAGAATGGTTGTAGATGGATAATGCAATGAAGACTAAACTAACAATGCAATTCTAATGAAAATGGATGATGGATAATGGAGACATGGTTGGATGATTATGATGACAATGAGGTAATACAAATGCAATGAGGATACTTTGCCAAAGGCACGCTAGTAGGATTCCTGCAGAGTAAGATTGCTAAACCTTGAGTGATGCAAAATGGGTGTGAGAACCTTGTTTATATAGGTTGAGGAGAGGCCAAATCCAAGTGTCAATAAATCCATGACTGAAGGAATCACCAATGATGTGTACGGTTGAGAGATCTTGAGAGAATGTGCGCAAATCAGAAGAGGACAAGTGTCCAAGCTCCTTTCATGAGTTATGGGAGTTAACAGATCTAGTTGGAGAGTTAACTAGGTAGATTGATCAGATGACTGGGTTGATTGGAGAGTTGACTTAATTGATTGACCAGTGAACTCAATTGACTAATTAGTTAACTGATTTGATTGATGAGTTAACTAATTTGATTGGAGGATAAATATGACTTGTGGGCGAGGGAATATTAGCTAATTAAATATTAAAATATTTAATTATGTGTGCAACATGGTGAGGTGGAAAGGTGATGTGGATTTATGAAATTAGGACTTTGGGATAGAGGAATTTGTGATTAATTAAATAATTTAGGATTATTTAATTATATGAGACATTAGAAGAATTAGGATATTTAATTAAATAAATTGATTTTTATTTAATTTTGGGATAATGAACCAATCAAATAAATTAGAATATTTATTTAATTGATAGAAGAATAAGAATTAAAATAAATATTTAAAATATTTATTTAGTTCGACACTAGCCAATTTTAGGTGTATACAGAACTCTACGAGACTTTTCTGTATGGGTTGTACGAAAATTGAAGTAGAAAAATGGGGGTATATGTAGGAATGTGTAGAAGGAAATATTAGTGATCTATGCACTTTAATTTGATTGGTTCAAATTGATTAGTGTGGATCGATTCATGGTAGATAAATGGATTGATTTGATGTTTTTCAAAAATTTGGATTTGGTAATAAGTTTCAGAGGTGATTGATTTGGTTGAGTGCTTGTTTGGTCTGGAGTCTTAATTTTTTGTCCTCTTCTCTTGATGGATTGATTGGCAAGCCTTAAACCTTCGATTGCGTTGCTTGAATTGGTTGATTTGATTTGGTTGAATGCTTGTTTGGTCTAGAGTCTTAATTTTTTGTGCTCTTCTCTTGATGGCTTGATTGGTGAGCCTTAAACCTTCGATTTTGTTGCTTGAATCGGTTGATTTGATTTGGTTGAATGCTCGTTTGGGCTGAAGTCTTTAATTTATGTCCTCTTGTTTTGGTGGCTTGTTTGATGAGCCTTACACCTTTGAGTGTGTTATTGAATGCAGGTATAGGTATTCATAGAGAAGAGACCAGTAGCTGGTCGAATGTCACTTGAATTTGTGCACTTAGTGAGGAGATATGGGACAAAAGAATTTATTTGATGTGACAGTTGACCTTGACTTATGCTTACTTAGGGCTCTAATTTTGGAAAATAGTAGTTTATTCTGGGATGTATGATTTACTATGATGGGACACTTTCTGATGCATTTTGTTTATAAGGGATTTTGTTGAACCAAAATAGTACTCTGAAAAGGGTGGTCATTGCAATTGTATCTGTTTATAAATCATTGTAAAACTTTTCTCTATGCCACCTAATGTAAATAAATAAATACTAATGACTAAACAAATAGAATTTAAACATCAATTGGTACATATTTATGTTTATAAATCGTTGTAAAACTTTTCTCTATGCCACCTAATATAAATAAATAAATACTAACGACTAAACAAATAGAATCTGAACATCAGTTGGTACATATTTGTACATATTTTAGAAATATTTTGAATATTATTTTATTAAATTAAAGATTGCAGCTAGCCCCACTATGGTCAACTCCTATACCAAGTATAGGAGCCCGATCCTATAGGGCCATCTCCCCTAGGTGGCCCATGTTATATATTTAAATATTACATTACTAAGACATCGAGTACAGTATAGTCAATCATTTATAGAAAACATTTCTGTACCGTATGGTTTGTTTTGTTGTTCCCACGTACAGTTACGTATTGTGGGTCTCCGTGTCTCACAGTTAAGTTGCGTACGAGGTTGTCTTCACTATATCTATAAATCAAATTACAGGTCTGGTATTTCTTGTTAGGAGAGGTTTTATGTTTAAACATACTTCTTAATCGAGGAGCCGACTATTTCCTGTCCACACACAGAAAGGAGGATGTAATCTTGGTGTTTTCTTTTCTTCCCCACAACAATCGAAAACGAAATGAAATTCTAGCTTTAACAATTGTCAGTGGTTGTTCATTCACTCGTACACTCATGAATTGTCGTTTTCTACCACTTATATGTTGTATTCGATAATATCGTCGTATGGCCTTAAATTTGATGGATCTCCTCCTCTGATATTCTCCACTCTATTTAAACGTGACTCTTTTGAAACAATCAATAGTAATTTTACACATCATTCTTAACTGTCGGTTGTTAGATAAATATTGATAAATGGATAAAATAGAGAGCAGGGCCATTTTTTAAGAATATGTGGAGATAAAATCATGTTAAAGATCAAATTATTTGTCAACTTCAACACAAACATCTCATTTTACACATTAATCGTTACATTAACATTTCTGTAGCGTATGGCACGTTTTGTTTTTCTCATGTACGGTTACGTATTGTGGGTCTCAGTGTCTCACACTCTCTACACCATGCGTACGATGTTGTCTTCACTATATATATAAATCAAAATAGAGGCCTGGTATTTCTTGTTAGGAAAGGTTTTATGTTTAAACATACTGCTTAATCGACAAGCTGACTATTTCCTGTCCACACGCAGAAGGGAGGAAGTAATCTTGGCGTTTTCTTTTCTTCCCCACAACAATCGAAAACGAAATGAAATTCTAGCTTTAACAACTGTCAGTGGTTGTTCATTCACGCGTACACTCATGAATTGTCGTTTTCTACCACTGATATGTTATATTCGATAATATCGTCATATGGCCTTAAATTTAATGGTTCTCCTCCTCCTGATATTCTCCACTCTATTTAACTATCATTAGTTTCAATCATCAAACAATCAATATAATACGTATTCTCATCTGTCGGTTGTTAGATACGCCTTTTTAAAAAACTCAATTATTGCGAGCTATTCACATTACTGCAGTACCATGGCGCTAGTGCAATCCTCATTGAGAAAAGCAAACGAGTGGTGCACTAATCAAAGAAACCACTAATCTTAAACACCCTAACAATGAACAGAAAATTGTGTTCAGCGAGGTAAAATGAGCCTCATCAAAGGAACCACTAATCTTAACACTTTAACAAGCACCAAAGGCCAAGCTGGGTAAGCAATTCAATTACGCTTCCTGTTTTTCAGTTTTTCATAATATTTCCTTGTGTTAATTATCACTCCTGGTTTCCAACAAAATATAACTCTCTATGGTTACCAAGCCGTCTCTATGGTTACCAAGCCGAGGGAAGCTGATTTACTCTAATGTTTAAATTTTTTTTTAATATGTGATGATTTATTGGGAGTATAGTTTTCTAATGGTTTACAAGAACATTTGCCACGTAAAATCTGAACTAAGGTCGTTCTGTAGGTGTGTGGCAACAAAGTTACAAAGCGACTTGTTAGTGGAGGTTGATGATGTGATCTTTCATCTTCATAAGGTAACTCATTTTAGATTTTACGTTTTGTTGTCATTATTACTTTGTTATTGCTGTTTTGTGGGTTCATGACTTATTTACGAATTACAATTGTATATGATATCTGAATGTTTCAGGATTTAACTGTGTGAAAATCTTTTCTTTCAACATTTCGGATCACACTCTATGATCCATCATCAAGAAGTGTGATCAATTTCTCTCTATCCACACTAATTATTAGTTCAATTTTCCTACAACCTATATAGAAAAGTCCCTTAGAGTTCAAATTGATGATGGATCATGGAGTGTGATCCGAAATGTCGAAGGAAAAGATTTTCACACAGTTAAATCCTGAAACATTCAGATATAATATCATGGACTGTGCAAATCTAATATCTATAACTGTATATGAGTTATTACCTTGTTAATTTCCTTTTGTGTTTAACCAGTTCCCGTTGCTGTCGAAGAGTGGTCGACTGAACAAGCTTGTATTCGAAGCCCGAGACACATAAAGCTGGAGGAGGAGCAGAATCGTTTAAATTAGCAGCTACCTTTTGTTACGGATCGATTCCTCATGTCCTAGTAGTACTATTGCTCACCACAAATACATGCCCACTCCTAAATCTAAATTAAATCTGCAAGGGCATGCGCCCAATTATAAGAGCGTTCAGAGGATATGTGAGTGGAAATTGAGGAAGTGAGAGTGGAACTGAGCAATCTTGAGAGGTTTTGCAAGAGTATAGGGCGGTAGTTGAGAAAATTTTTGAGGCCCTGTTTGTGGAGGCTCCCCTGTAAAAGGAGTAGCACCAAAGACTAAACCTCATTTAAGGCACGCAGCAATAATGTATTTTACTTAAACAACATCTATTTCAATGGTCAAACAGTCAATAGGAATTTTACACCTCATCCACAACAAAAAGTGGTAAATATTTGTTCTAATTTTATTGGCCAAAATTGACTTTTGACTGTTGAAGTGGATGATGTAGAATGAAGGTAGAACGTGGAATGCAGTAATAATGTACTCTACTTAAACATCATCCGTTTCGATGGTCAAACAGTCAATAAGAATTTTACACCTTATTCACAAAAAAAATTGGTAAATATTTGTCCTAATTTTATCCGCCAAAATTGACTGTTGACTGTTGAAGTGGATGATGTAGAATGAACCTAGAACGTGGAATCTTGTGAAATGGTGAAGGAATTTAATATGATTTTTTTTTTTTAGAAATATCACTTGATGGCACTCTACTTAAATATCACTTGGTTCAATGGTCAAACGGTCAATAGCAATTTTACACCTCATCCATACCAAGATGTGGTAAATAGTTGTCCTATTTTTATTGGCCAAAATTAATCTTTGATTGTTGAACTCGATTATGTTTGAGAATAGACCTTTAATGGAATCAATTAATGAAATGAAATCTCACTTTCCTTGAGGGTTGCCCTTGGGACACTTTCCCTGCCAAGGTTCCCAAGACCATTATGTATGGGATGTTTAGTGATATTTGAAAGGGAGAATAAAATACATTTTACATAGGGTTAATAAATAATTATTTTTAAAAAAAATAGTATTTATTTTAGATAAATAAATTTGTAATTTATAATAGAATAGGATTAAATGTATAAGAATTATATAATAAAATAAATAATTAGTTAGAATTTTTACGTAAATTTAGGTTCCAACAAATATTCTAGTTAATGATTTGTTTAGGTGTATAAAAATTAGTAAAATTTAAATAAATATTTTGTAACTAGTAAAGTTTTGTCTATTATTTTGGGTTACTTTCATAACCAAGGGATTGACCATGTACATATGAATTTGACTTATGCAAGTGCAAATTTGATCTTTGTTTCTCTGAATGTTTGTCTTATATTTGTCATGGATTTCTATGCATGTTTTCACATAAAAACATGGTTATGTGGTCAAGAGTTTATACATGATAGGGATAGTACCTCCCTTATGTCAAACCCCATAAGGATACCAAGTCAACAATTTTGAAAATGATTGAAGAAAACAAGCAAATGTGCAACAAATATCCTAGATGTTGATGCAAGAACATAATGCAATAATTTATGCATTGACTATGCCAATGAATGTATCTCGAATGCTCTTATCGAATGATTATAGGATGAACAAGGGTTGCCCTTTTAAATTCAAGTGAAGGGTTGCATATCAAATGTTTTCACACATCAATTTGATATATAAAAACTAGTTAGAAGCATTAGGTTGAGGTTAAATTTGAATTTCTAAACTAAAAGTTCAAAGTTCATTTCTAATTATGCATCTAACCAAAGTCATTTGTGCAATTATGAATATGATGTGTCTTGGGAAACAAATCAATCTAAGGATTAGGACTAGTACCTAGGGGTAAGTGCAAATGAAGATAGATAAACAATCAAGTGATGTGCCAACTATTAATGGACATTGTATCATTTGTAAGCTTGCCATCGCATAAAAGAAAATTGGCTCAAAATGAGTTTAAAATGAAAGTGAAAAGTGCAAGGTATGCAATTTTCACCAAATGTTACATTTTGTGCCCACTTTGACATGCATGTAAACTATCATGAGAATGCACATCAAAGTAAAATCAAGCATACAATATGAAAGTAAAAAACACTCATAAGAAGGAAACAAACAAAGATATATGGATATTGCTTCTTGGAACACACACCCTTGCAATGAGTGTCCTAGGTCAAGTGGAAACCCATAAAATAGAACAATAATTAAATGAGTAGCTCATCATATAGTCATCAAAATAAGAATATGTTATCTATATTCAAAAGAAAAAGAAACAAAGAAAGGGTTGAAAGATATTCCACTTGTGGTGGATCAAGGATATTGCCTAGGGTAGCAACCAATAGATAGTGCCTTGGGGTAGTAGAAGTAATGTGGTACCATTTGTTTTTATCATGTGATAATAATTACAACCATACTCAAGAACTAAATTTTAATGACCTTGTATATCCCCTCCAATTAATTGCATGAAAAAATGCAATTAAGTTGGAGGAGAGTAGAAAAGATATGTAAATTGGTATAATCTTAGAAATTTTAATGATTAGATAGGAATGTAAACATAACATCATGTAATGTATCATAAGAATATCATATTAAAAGTATGTTCATGAAAGCTCACATAATGATAGGTAGCAATATGCCCCCCATGTTACCCAAAAATAGGGCTATGAAATGTAGCCATGATTGCTACATAAAAGATCCTACATAATAATGATAAACTTATTAAAAAAACTCAATCATCATAAAACATGTGAGCATAATAAATAATCATGGTTAGTAGAAACATGAGTAAGCATAGGATCATAAGGTATAAGCCTGATAATCATGAAACCCCTAGTAATCACCATAGAAAGAGATCATGTTAGTTAATCATGTGATTAAGAATAGTAATCATAAACTTTGAAATCATATGGAATAATCATTGAAGTATATAATTGATATAGTAGAAAAGTGCCAATACCATAATGGATATAACCCCAAGTGGGAAACCCCATCTAAATAATGGTATATATATGGGTGAAAGTTCAAAATTGTGACACATTTTAAAGGCCAACTAAGGAATTGTAGTAGAAATGGTTTTGGCAAAAAGGGTTTGACTAAAATGCTCCCACCTTGCATGGCACATATGTGGTGAACTTAGGGCTTAGGTCAAAACATTTTTTCCCAGAACAAATTCAAGAGAAATGGTTTGTCCTGAAACTAAAAACATAAAAAATAAAAATTCTTTATTTTATTCATTTTGTATAATGTTTGTTGGAAACCATTTCATCAGAGACTATTTCCTTGCCTCTATTTCACTAAACGCATTCCTTTCTTTCACCTGAAATAGTTTTTTTCTTAAATTCCCAGTGCTTCTTTAATCCTCTATATTCATTGGCTCAAGGTATGTTTTGGTCTCTCGCTTTCACAAATAGATGTTTTAATAGAAAATTTTAGTCAATTCTTTGTTTTTAATACAAATAATAATGTGTTAATTTAAGAAGTAGAAATTTTTTAAATTATACATATGTGTGTATATGTATATATATAAATGTTTGTATGTGTGTAAGTGTATATGTAAACACCAAACCCTAAACCCTAAATTATAAACATGAAAACATAATCAATATCTAACCCTAAATTGTAAACCATAAACATGAAAAAAACATCAACAGTAAACCCTAAACCAACACCAAACTATAAACCTAAACACTGAAACCTAAATAGTCAACACCAAAATCTAAACCATAAATAACAATAACACCATTTACCTTAAACCCTAAATCATCAACATCAAACCCCAAACCCTAAGCCATCAACAGAAAACTCTAAACCAACAACACAAAACCCTAAACACTAAATTGTCAACCCTAAAGTTAAACACTTTCTTTGTTATGCCAAGAGGCATTCTAGACAATGGTAGCAAGGCATGAAACGTCATGTTGCGACCATGTAAATAAAAACTAAAACAAAGTAGACATATATTTAAAACACTAAAACTATAAAATAACTTTTAAATAAATAAAATAACTTTTAAGTATTTATAAAATAAATAAAATAACTCTTCAATAAATAAAATAACTCTTAAGTAAATAAAAATTTAGCTCTTCAAATAAAAACAAAATAAACAATTTAAATAAAATATAATAATTCTTAAATAGTTCTTAAGTAAAATAAAATAACTCTTAAGTAAATAAAATAACTCCTAATAAATAAAATAACCAAAGACTGATATCTCTTAGTATTTTTTAGATAAATGTATTTAAGATATTTTACTAGTATCAATTTATTTATAGCGCTTAATGTTAGGATTAATGATTAAAAAGGAGCCTTGAGAAGGGTATCTCTCGGCGTAATTTAGATATATATGCTAGTAGCATCTGCAGTCGTAAACCTAATTCTAACTATTATATAATTATATATTATATAATAATTATATATTATATTATATTATATTATATAATATATAATGTATAATCATAATTATATATATTATATAATAATTATAATTATAATTATATATTATTTTTTAAGGTTTGAATTAAGGTTAGATTTAGAATTATGGTTTTGTTTAGGGATTGGGTTAGGATTAGGCTTATAAATAGGGTTAGCTATGGGGTTAGGCTTATAAATCAATGCTAAGTGTAATCTTATGGTTATAGTTAGAATTAGGTTTGGATATAGAATTAGGGTTAGATTGAGGGCTATTATTACAATTAGGGTTTGGGTAAGGGTTAGAACCAATATTAGATTAGAATTAGGGTTTTGTTTAGGGATATAGTTAGGGTGAGGGTTATAAATAAGGTTAGATTTAGGGTTATGATTACAATCATGGTTTGGGTCAGAATTAGGGTTACGCTTGAAATTAGCCTGGTTAGAATTAGGGTTATGATTAAAATTAGGGATTGGATCATGGTTAGAATTAGGGTTAGGGTCACAATTAAGGTTATGCTTCAAATTAGGGTTAGAATAATGTTTTCATCTAATTAGAGTTATGATTATGTTTATAAATCTTCTTACATTTAATGTTTTATGTATGTACCAAATTATGGTTAGGGTTAGGGTGCCATGTAGGTTAAGGTTATAGTTATGATTTAAATTAATGTTAAGGTTAGCATATTTATCTTTATAGAAATATATGCTAAGTGTAATGTTAGCACAACTTGTGAGAATTAGGTTTAGAGTTAGGGTTTGAATGAAGGTCAAATTTAGAATCAAGTTTTTGTTTAGGGATTGGGTTAGGATTAGGCTTATAAATACGGTTAAATATAGGGTTAGGCTTATAAATCAATGCTAAGTGCAATCTTACAGTTATGGTTAGAATTAGGGTTAGATACAGAATTGGGATTAGATTGAGGGTTATGATTACAATTAGGGTTTAGGTTAGGGTTAGAATCAAGGTTAGACTAGAATTAGGGTTTTCTTTAGGGATACAATTAGGGTGAGGGTTATAAATAGGGTTAGATTTAGAATTAGGATTAGATTTAGGTTATTATTACAATTAGGTTCTGGATCAAAATTAGGGTTATGCTTAGAATTAGGGTTATAATTACAATTATGTTTTGGATCATGGTTATAATTAGGGTTAGGGTGAGAATTAGGCTTATGCTTAAAATTAGGGTTAGAATAAGATTTTAATCGAATTAGGGTTATGGTTATGTTTATAAATCTCCTTGCATTTAATGTTTTATTCATGTACCAAATTATGGTTAGGGTTATAGTTACGATTTAAATTAGGTTTAAGGTTAGCATATTTATCTTTATAGAAATATATGCTAAGTGTAATGTTAGCACAACTTGTCAGAATTAGGTTTAGAGTTAGGGTTTGAAGGAAGATTAGATTTAGAGTCAAGGTTTTGTTTAGGGATTGGGTTATGATTAGGCTTATAAATAGGGTTACATATATTAGGGTTAGGCTTATAAATCAATGCTAAGTGTAATCTTATGACTATGGTTAGAATTAGGGTTAGATATATCAATACTTCTATTTTACAAAACGTATATAATTATAATTACAATAATAATAGTAATAATAATAATAAACCTAACCCTAATTCAAACCCTAATTGTATTTGTAACCATAACCCTAACCTTAATCCTTACACTAATGCTAACCCTAACTCCAGTTCTAACCATAATTCTAACCTTAACAATAACCCTAATTCTATTCCTAACCCTAACCCTAACCCTAACCCTCACCACAATACTAACCCTAATTCCAACCCTAACCCTATTTGTCACCATAATTCTAACCCTAATTCTAGACTTAACCCTAATTCTAACCCCAACCCTATTTGTAACCATATTTCTAACCGTAATTCTAGCCCTAACTCTAATACTAACCCTAACATTATTTCCAACCTGAACCCTTTACTAACCTTAATTTTAACCCCTAACTCTAATTGTAAATGTAACAATAACCCTAATTATATCCCTAACCCCAACCCTAACCCTAACTTTATTATTATAATTGTAGTTGCAACATTTAAACAACATTATTTTAACCATAACCTTACTTTAAATCTTAGTTCCAACCCTAACCCTAACCATCACCCCAATACTAACCCTAACCCTAACCCTAATCATAACCCTAACCCCAACCATGTTTCTAATCGTAATTGTAACCCTAATTGTAAACTTAACCCTAAATGTAATTCTAAATACATTTCTAATACTAACACTAGTTCTAACCCTAAACATATTTGTAACCCTAACCCTACTTCTAATCCTAACACTAATTTTAATCCTAACCATAATTCTAACACTAATGATAACCCTAATTCTATCCCTAACCCTAATTATAATTGTAACCCTCACCCCTATACTAACCCTAATATTAATCCTAACCCAAATCCAAACCTAAACCTTAATTCTACCCCTAACCCTAATTCTAACCATAACCCTACCCTAACTCAAATCATAATTCTAACCCTAATTATGGCCCTAACTCTAATACTAACCCTAACCCCAATCCAAACCCTAATTTGAACCCTAATTGTATTTGTAACCCTAAACCCAACCTTAATCCTAACACTAATGTTAACCCTAACTCTAGTTCTAACCCTAATAGTAACCCTAATTCTATCCCTAACCCTAACCCTAACTCTCACCACAATACTAACCCTAATTCTAACCCTAACCCTCACCCCAATACTAACACTAACCCTAGGGTCAATGCATAAAGATGGGGGACCAAAAAGTGGCCACAACCACTTTTTGATCCCATAGGAGCTATAACGTGAGCACATTATAACACACTCATGTTATAACTCGATATTACCGAGCCTAAAATGCGAGCATGTTATAACACACTCAGGTTTTAGGTTAGTTAAAATTGCAAATAAAAGATGTAGGAGTGAAACCTGGGGATCATTTGTAAAATTTGGCCGCAGGTTTCACCTCTGCTACTGCGAGCGCATTATAAGAAAGGGGGAATCAACAATTTCAAAGGGCAATCAACAATTTCACCATGCCACCTCACCAATTCCACTCTCGAGGACGTCGTGCATGAGGTGTAGAGAGTGTAGCAGTTGAACAAGGTAGGGTTTGTTAGTTTTTTGTGAATTTGAAAAGGAATTTTTAAGTTTGCAATGTTTTGATTGCATTTTTATCTTGAATTTTTGGCCAATGAGGCACAACAAAACCCTAATCTAGCAAAGGAGGCTCAAAAAACCCCCCTCAAATTGAGGAGAACCCTCAAAACCCCCCACCTTCACATCCTCACCATTAAAGAGACACACAAGAAAACTATTTAGGGAAAATAGAAGAAAACAAAAAATAGCTTGAAACCCTAATTGAAACATTAAATACTCCAAATGCAAGCACCAATCACAGGAGAGCCTTGCCAAGTCATTAGAGGTCATTGTTTCTCATATTGAATCGATGACAAACCAAATCACCGAATGGAATAACTATAAGGAGAAGAGTTGGCAATACTATGCTAAAAATTTGTCTTACAAACAAGTTAAGGACAACAAAAATATGAAATCTCAATTATGTTCATATTTTATCAATCCTGAAACTGACCAAACACTAGAAGAGAGTTGTAAATGGTTCCTGATTCATTGGTGTGTGCATGATGGTATATCCCAAAACTTTTGGAATAGATGGTACATGGTCTTTGATGAGCATCCTTGTAATAAAATTGAGGTGTCACAATATTTCTTGAGAAAACTCTATTGTGAGTTCATCCTCAACCAGATTCTGAATTACTTTGACATTCAAGAGTTCCAGGGTAGAGGTGGTGGCTCTGCCCAAGCTAGATAGGGGGCACATCAAGACCAGAACCGCATACCTAGAACCCTCATAGGGCCAACACTTATCTCACTCCCTTCGACTTTGAAGGAGAGTGTTGAGGTAGAGATGTTGCATTCATTGAGTTCTCTCACCCAATCTCTAGAACAACATGGCGATGATCTTACCCAGGCCAATGAGGGTCAAAGTAGTAGGTGTCGTTGGTCCCCACATCTTTGTAGTTCATGTGGGAATTTGTGCGATTATGGGACCCAAGACTCTCGCCATTAGGCAATCTAGATGATGTTGTACAGTGTCAGGATGCTATGATGCAGGGGCAGCTCAGTCAATGATGGACACATCCATAGTAGATGATATTGCCCTCACGAATGTCATCTTGCAGGAAACGTTTGGTATTAACTCCCAGGTAATTGTTTACAAGGTTCGGCTTGATTTAATATATTTGTATTTAAAATTTCTAATTAATTATATGAGTATCTATATTATAAGTCAAAATTAATGTATGTAATTGTCTACACTATGAAATTCCAAGGTCAAAGTATTCATCCTCCATCAGTTAGCCATCCAGTGCAGGATTATGAGAGGAGGTCCAATCAACCAGTATGTAATTTATCACAAGATCATAAATATAGTACATGTATCAATGCTAATCTTATTTAGTGACAATTTGATGATGAACAGGGAGCTTCATCACCACCACCATCACGATTTCCTTGGTCCCCTGCACGTAGAAGCACTTTCACTGAGGTAAATTTTACCATTTTTAATCATTATGCATTTAAATAATGTTATGTATCTATTTTGGTCAAATAACCTTGAACTCTATTTTCAGATGTTGAATATGGAGACTCTTCCTCAGCCTCGTTAGTCAGCAGAGGTGGGCATTGCTACAATTGTTTTGTCTGTAAATCCTTTGACCGAGGTATGAGCCAATAACATGTAAATGTCATTTTGTATTTCTTGTTTTATCTCATGTCATTTAATGTACATAAATGATATTCATGTTTACTCAATTTTGCTTCTTCATGCTTCTCATAGGACATCACAACTCCAACTCGTCCAGCTACGGATGAAGAGAGACAAAAAATGATTGAGAAGGGTCACCAGCTAGCAGTAAGTGATTGATTACATATTCCATGTTATATATTTTATGTTATATATAAATGTGGATATTGTTTGATTGTATTAACAAGTGGAGCTTCAAAAATCTCTATCAAGGAGGTCTAGTCAAGGGGAGAGAGAGAATGAGTCACTGATTGACTCTCCATCTTCATGGCCAAGCAAGGGCTGTCGATTATTTGATAGAAATTAATAGGAAATTTAGTTTTGGGATATTTTTTGTATGCCTATATGGTTTTGTATACATACTTTTGTATTTTACTGATGTATATCTTTGTATATGCCTATATGGCTTTGTTTGTACATGCCTATATGGCTTTATATATACACTATATGTTATTTCATGACATTATGTATATGACATTTTACATTAAATATAATATGATGATCAATTATGGTTATAGGATAGATATTGTATCATGCTTAGAAGTTTTGATATTGCGTACGTGTTCTTCAATGTTTCCATGAAATGATATTATGTTCAACTATGGTTCAATCTATGTGTCAAGTATGGTTTGATTAGTTCAAATATTTTTCCAACATCCTTGCAAAATACATTTTGTGCATATCTTTCAATCATTGGATTCCATGAGACTGCATTTCTTTGAGGCATCATGTCAAACAGTTCACATGCCTTGTATATGCTTCCACACTTTGCATACATGTCTACAAGGGCAGTTGCAAATACAACATGTGACAAAATTTCTATATCCTTTATGCTTTGATGGTTGTCCACACCCTATTCCAAAGATCCCATTTTGGCATAGGCCCTTGGAGGATGTTGGATAAGGTTGTGGAATTTGGCTTGACACCTGCCAATTGCATTTTCTTGGAAGTTTCTTTAAAGCCTTATCAAAAAGTCCATTTTGTGCATATCTTGCAATCCCTGCATTCCATGAGACAGCATTTCTTTGAAGCATCATTTCAAATAGTTCACATGCCTTTTCTATGCTTCCACACTTTGCATACATGTCTACAAGTGCAGCTACAAATACAACATCTAACAAAATTCCTATATCCTTTATGCTTTGATGGTTGTCCATACCCTGTTCCAATGATCCTAATTTGGCACAAGCAGGGAGGATGCTTGCAAAGGTTATGGAATTTGGTTTTACACATATCAATTGCATTTGCTTGAAAGTTTATAAATCCTTTTCAAAAAGTCCATTTTGTGCATATCTTGCAATCATTGCATTCCATGAGACAGCATTTCTTTGAGGCATCATGTCAAATAGTTCATGTGCCTTGTCTATGCTTCCACACTTTGCATACATGTCTCCTAGGACAGTTGCAACTACAACATCTATCAAAATTCCTATATCCTTTATGCTTTGATGGATGTCCATACTCTGTTCTGAAGATCCCATTTTGGCATAGGCAAGGTGAATGTTGGCTAAGGTTGTGAGATTTGGCTTTACACCCGCCAATTGTATTTTCTTAAAAGTTTCTAAAGCCTTATAAAAAAATCCATTTTGTGCATATCTTGTAATCATTGCATTCCATGAGACAACATTTCTTTGAGGCATCATGTCAAATGGTTCACATGCCTTGTCTATGCTTCCACACTTTGCATACATGTCTCATAGGGTTGTTGCAACTACAACATCTAACGAAATTCCCATATCCTTTATGCTTTGATGGATGTCCATACCCTATTCCAAAGATCCCATTTTGGAAGAGACAAGGAGGATGTTGGCTAAGGTTGTGGAATTTGGCTTTACACCCACTAAATGCATTTGCTTGAAAGTTTCTAAAGCCTTATCAAAAAAACCATTTTGTGCATATTTTGCAATCATTGCATTCCATGAGACAACATTTCTTTGAGGTATCATGTCAAATAGTTCACATGTGCCTTGTCTATGCTTCCACACTTTGCATACATGTCTCATAGGGAAATTGCAACTATATCTGATGAAATTCCCATATCCTTTATGCTTTGATGGATGTCCATACCCTACTCCGAAGATCCCATTTAGGCCTAGACAAGGAGTATGTTGGCTAAGGTTGTGGAATTTTTCTTTACACCCGCTAATTAAATTTGCTTGAAAGTTTCTAAAGCCTTATAAAAATCCATTTTGTGCATATCTTGCAATCATTGCATTCCATGAGACAATATTGCTTTGAGCCGTCATGTCTAACATTTCACGTCCCTTGTCTATGCTTCCACACTTTGCATACATGTCTCATAGGGCAGTTGTAACTACAACATCTAATGAAATTCCCATATCCTTTATGCTTTGATGGATGTCCATACCCTGTTCCAAAGATCCCATTTGGGCATGGACAAGGAGGATGTTGGCTAAGGTTGTGGAATTCGGCTTTACATCTACTAATTGCGTTTTCTTGAATGTTTCTATAGCCTTATCAAAAAATCCATTTTGTGCACATCTTGCAATCATTGCATTCCATGAGATAGCATTTCTTTGAGCCATCATGTCAAACAGTTCATGTGCCTTGTCTATGCTTCAACACTTTGCATACATGTCTCATAAGGTAGTTACAACTACAACATCTAACGAAATTTCCATATCCTTTATACTTTGATGGATGTCCATACCCTATTCCAAAGATCCCATTTTGGCACAGGCAGGGAGGATGCTGGCTAAGGTTGTGGAATTTGGCTTTACACCCTTAAAGACTTGGTATACTTTAAAGAAAGATGACAGGCAAAGTGACAGGTTCTCAAAGATATCAATAGTTAGTAAGGAAATCAATAAATTTACTAATTATAGAGTTAATTTGAATACGATGTCTATGTTTTATTTGTTAAACTAATAATTTAAACATTGCCAAGGGAAATGGACGTACACAAAATCTAAATGGATTAAAGATTCATATTGATTAAACTTAGTCTATAGATAAATTATAAAGATTTTAATCATGAACCTAATAATATTATTAGTAGTACTTTAATCATGAACCTAATAACAAGAAATGGACAAAGTAGAAAGTGACAAACTCAAGCATTAATGATTTTAATCATGAGCCTATCCTCTAAGTTTGGCTCTTGGTTCCAATTTATTGAGTAGGAGAATACTCCCTTTGTTTACTTCTAATGTCATAAATCTAGCCATTTTACTAAAAACTACCCTACCAAAAGTCTTAGTAAAAAGGAAGTTATTATAATATAATCAATCAAAATAAGTAACAAAAAATCAAATAGTTAATCAAAACAAGTAACAAAAAATATCTCCTTCAAGTCACATTTATCCTAAGGTTTGGTGAGTTGTCATTGGCAACGAAACCCTAGGTCTTCATGACACCATATTATCTTGATTTTGGCAAGAAAACTTGATATGCATCCTTGAATTCACTCATAATTCATAAATTTATCATACAGTTACCTATGTGGGCCTCATTAGTGATCTCATAACATGAGTGAAAGGTAATGGCCTCAAGTAGCATCGATCCGCCCACCTCAATGTGTTGGCGCAGTCAGTCCGGCCCCATGATGTGAGAAGAAGAAAATATGTCTATTGGCATCTTTTCACTAAGTAGATCTCAAATGATGCATTTTGCAAGAATGCATACGTTGTTGGCATGGTCAAACGATCTAGAGTTGACTAAAATTGAGATAGGGTACTATAGAAGGACCCGACGTCCACCACTAGGTGTAGATAGAACATTTGTAGGTTCCATAGATCAAGAGAAAAGGTAGGTGAAAGTTTTTCAACTTTTTCTCTTTGAGCTCTTCAAAGACTCCTGGTGCAACGTAGCCTAGAAAAATCAAGAGACTTGGGAAACATATTGAGGCCTCCAGCAACATCCAACCACCCACCCTGATGTGTTGGCACAGTCAATTTGGCCCCACGAGGTGGGAAGAAGAAAATATGCCTATTGGTACCTTTTCACTACTCTCAAATGATGCATTTTGCAAGAATGCATACGTTGTTGGCACAGTCAAATGGTCTGAAGTTGACCAAAACTGAGACAGGGTACTATAGAAGGACTTGACATCCACCTATAGGTCTAAACAAAACATTCATAGGTGCCATAGATTGAGAGAAAAGGCAGGTGAAAATTTTCAACTTTTTGCTCTTTGGGCTCTTCAAAGACTCCTAGTGCAACATAGCCTGGAAAGATTAGGAGACCTAGGAAACAAACTGAGGCCTCTAGTAGCATCTAGGTCATCCATCCCAATGTGTTGGTGTAGTCAATTCAGCCCCAGGAGGTGGGAAGAAGAAAATATGCATCTTGGCACCTTTTCACTGCTCTCAAATGACACATTTTGCAAGAATGCATACGTTGTTGGCACGGTCAAATGGTCTGGAGTTGACCAAAACTGAGACAAGGTACTGTAGAGGGACCTGACGTCCACATGTAGGTCCAGACAGAACATTCATAGGTGCCATAAATCAAGAGAAAAGGCAAGTGAAAGTTTTTCAACTTTTTGCTCTTTGGGCTCTTTAGAGACTCCTGGTGCAATGTGTTGGTGTTGGAAATAAGCCACACCCGGACTGACGATGGACTGGTCCAAGAGGGGCTAGTAGCTCAGTGGTAAAGCACTCCAGCATCGAATGGAAGGTCCTAGGTTCGAGTCCTAGCTGGTCCATGTCTCAACATGGTATCAGAGCTATTCGTTTTGGTCCTAGTTGTTGGATAGGGGTTTTGTGTACTAATCTTAGATTGAGTGGGAGTCTGTGAAGAGTATTCTAAAATCTTGTTGTAGGAATGAGATGGCAGGCACATCTAGAAGAATAGAGATGGGGATGTTTAATGACACAAATTTTGAGTTACGAAAACTTAAGATGGAGTGTTATGGAGTTGATCATATGGTTACATTTAGTATGATATTCATCTGGAGCTCATGTTTGATAGTATGCAATAACCCTCATGCATGGTGGTTATATTCTATCATTCTATGGTTGTTTGCAGCAAAGTATTCATGTTGGGTGTTTGTTCTTGACTCCCTAATCACACGGAGTAACTTGGGTTGTTATGACTATGGTTTGATGTGCTTATGTTGGGTGCTTGGTTTTAGTCTTTGGCATTGGAAGACATTGTCTTGTTAACCTTGAATCCATGTAGGTTGTGGAGCTGATCATTGAATGATCTGAAAGCTTCTGGAACAACCTAGCTTCTCCGTATGCTTGTACATTGTGATGGTTGTGGAGTTGGCCTACAAGTGTGATGGGGAGGCCTATGGGTTTAGCAAACCTATCTTGACACAACACTTCAAGACCTATGTCATACCCCAAGTCTCCCTACCAATTCAAGTGCTCATAGACATTTTCTACCCCAAAATGCCTAATTCAACCTCAACAGTCTATTACAGAGGTGAAAGATCTATTTGTCTATTGTTTCCAATACAGACACTACTTTCTTGGTGTGAGGAATTCTTCTTCTCCCTCACTGCTTCCAAGATTCTCAACTCCAAGGCTTATAGCCTTCTTGAGCCCGTTATTAGCCCTCCTCTCTGGGTCTAGGGTTCTAATTGCTTGGTACTCAACTTCTTCTACTCTGTTTTCACCCCTGTCTCTTAGACTGTAACTTGCATACTAGCTGGGCTATAGCATAGCTCACCTAGTACAAGTTCACATGGCCTCTCTCTGATAGCCCAATCACTAACACAAACAGAAACAAAAGAAACAAGGTCTCTGCTTGATGGCCCTCCATGACTGTACAAGGAAAATGCAGGGGCATCAAGACAGAGACATCTTGTACAAACAGAAACAAAAGAACAGAAATTAAACTATCTACTCTACTGCAAATCAAATTATACAAGTACTCTATAGACAATATACAAATGGATTCAAACTGTCAATGTTTCTATTATCAGAAGTTTCTCTATTACGTTCAATGTATGTTCTTCAATCTTTGTCCAACTTTCCAACCCATTTACAAAGCCAAGAACAGTTCTTAAACCATTCGTCCTTTTTCTGTTATCAGACGGTTAGGGTTTCTTGCATTAGTGTTGCTCCTGGCCGTTTCATCAGCCTAACACATTGGCATCACTGGAGCTCTTTTACTAATAACCGACAGTCTACTTACTGTGGTTTGCTTTTGCTGACTGTCACCCTGATACAATAGCTTGTGGTTTTGGTCTTTGCCTATCAGCGAGACATCAACTATCGGCCACTTCATAACTTCTTTCACCGATCTCACTTTTCTCACTGATCAATCACTTAACCCTGTCTTCACCGTCACGGCTTTGCTGGCAGTCATTGGCAAGACAATGCCTATCGGCATCGTCACATTTTGTTCCCCCGATATCCAAGCTTCCTACCAATGAGTCCAATGTAACCTTACTTAGTGTTACTTTCGCTTATCGGTGTGACAAACACCATCGGCAAGCTCCAAACTTCTGCTGCCGATATACCATCTCTCTCCGATGGAAACTTCCCTTCACCTTTTTTAGTGTGACCTTCGACATCGGTGAAACCTTTCACCTCTCCTCCGATGTGCCAACTCTCTCTGACGGATAGAATCATCGGCCAGACTTAACCTGTCGGTGTGACTTTCCTTATGTTCACCGATCTCAATACTCCTACCGAGATGTATTGTCTTTGTCTTTCTCTTCGGTGAGACTCTCTCCATCGCTCTGACTTTGGGCTTGTCCTTAGATCCTCCATCTCACGCTAATATGCTAACCCCAAACTTCTCCATCGGCCATACTTTCCTCTTCTTACGTCGATGGTTCCATTTTGTAAATACATACAATGCTTGCATGCATCAAGTGGGACTCGCGATCTCCTAAATGAAAATCAAAAACATCACACCAAAAATGTGAACGTATATACATGGGCTCCAAGCCCTTGGTGCTCCTGCACCATTGCGAAAGAAGTCAAGTCACTTCCGGTGACAACAAGGCAAAATCAATGCCCCGTTTCTTGAACTCAGACTCTGCAATCCAGGTAGCCTCTGCTTCTGGCAACTATTTCCACTTGATCAAATGCTCCATATACACACCATATCTGGTCTATTTCTGCACTCGAGAATCCAAAATTTTCTCAGCCTGTGGTTTGAGTTGAGGTGGCAAGTTCACATCACTCACTGTCTGTGCAACTTCTGAACTAGATTCCCCTGCTTCTGGATGAGGACCTTTATATGGCACCAAGTCCTGAACATTGAACACTGGTGAAATTGCCAAGTCTGCTGGCAAATCAATCCTATAGGCATTGTTGCCATACTTGTTCAGAATTTTGCAAGGACCAATCCGTCTCATTTGCAGTTTAGTTGGTATCCCTTTCTACAATCGGGCTTTGTTCAAATGAACCATGACTAAATCACCAACTTCAAACTGAACATCCTTCCTGTGTGCATCTACCCTATCCTTGATTTTCTGAGTATTCTCCATCAATTGCTGCTTCACTTGGTCATGAATCTCCTTCATAGATTGTGCAAAATCCTCTGCATGACCACTTCTATACTCCATGTCTCCAAGATGTCAGAGTTCATATACACCTCTAGGATGCATTCCATACACTATCTCAAATGGACTTTTGCTAGTAGTCCTATTCACATTGTCATTATAGGCAAATTCTACCTGATAAATGACTTGATCCCAACTCTGTCCATATTCTTTTGTCAAACACCTTAACAGGTTGCCCAATGTCCTGTTCACCACTTCTGTTTGGCCATCTATCTGTGGATGATAGGCTGATCCAAAAGACAGATTTGTTCCTAACCTCTGCCATAGAGTTTTCCAGAAATGTCCCATGAACTTAGCATCTCTATCAGACACGATGCTTGCTGGAAGTCCATGAATCCTTATGACCTCTTTGAAAAACAAATGAGCTATATGACTGGCATCATGAGTCACCTTTCAGGGAATGAAATGACTCATCTTGCTAAATCTATCAACAACTACAAAAATACTATCAAAACTAGTCTTAGTCTTTGGTAGACCAACTACAAAATCCATACTTACACAATCCCATGGTCTGGAAGGAATGGGTAATGGTTGATACAGTCTAGCATTTGAAGAAGTTCCCTTGGCCTTCTGCAAGATGATACACTGCTCCACATACTTTCTGACATCTTTGTGCATCTTCGGCCAATAGTAGAACCTCTGGACTAACTCCAATGTTTTATTCAGACCAAAATGTCCACTCAACCTGCCATTATGCTTCTCCTATATGAGATTTTCTCTCATGGATCCTTTTGGTACACACAACTGTCCACCTTTGAATAGCAATCCCTGTTGCAATGTGTAATCTGCAAATTCACTATGAAAGTGATTTTCAAAGTCTTGACAGACCTTGTATGCTTCAGCAAAATCTTCATCCTGTTTGTAGAGAGCTCTGAACTCTTCCATTCCTATGCTTCTTAATTGCACTTCTTGTACTGTGAGCAGTCTCCTGCTTAAAGCATCTGCTACTTTATTGAGCTGCCCCTTCTTGTGCTTAATTGTAAATGTATAAGACTGCAAGTACTCCATCCACTTGATATGCCTATGGCTCAACTTATCTTGTGAGTTCAGAAAACTCAAAGCTTGATTGTCTGTATACACAACAAATTCCTTAGGTAGGAGCTAATGTCTCCATTTTCTAAGTGCTTGGACTAGAGCATAGAGCTCCAAGTCATATGAAGAGTATCTACTCTTTGCTTCATCTAGCCTCTCACTAAAAAAGGCTACTGGTCTATTCTCTTGGCTGAGTACTGCCCCTACTGCAATATTACTAGCATCACATTCTAAAGTAAACAACTTGTCAAAACTAGGCAGCACTAACACTGGCTGTGTGGCTACTTCTTTCTTCAACAGTTCAAAACTATTATTAGTTGCTTGTGTCCATTGAAACTTTGTTTTCATCCCACCTTTGATTGTATCAAGCATGGGTGCACAAATAGCACTGAAATTCTTTATGAATTTTCTATAAAACTGAGCTAAGCCATGAAAACTTCTCACCTCAGTTGCTGCTCTGGGAGTAGGCCAACTCAGTATGGCTTCTACCTTTGACTTGTCCATTTTCAATTCTTCTTTGGACAACACAAAACCAAGGTATACCAATTCCTGCTTCATGAATTCACACTTCTCCAAATTTATAGTTAGTTGTTCATCATGTAACTTTTTCAAAATAGTATTTACATGTTCAAGATGCTCTTCTTTAGTTTGACTAAAAATCAAGATATCATCTAGATAAACAACTACAAATTTACCTGTATAGTCCTTGAGGACTTCATTCATGAGCCTCATGAATGTGCTGGGAGCATTTGATAAACCAAATGGCATAACAAGCCATTCATACAGTCCTTCTGTGGTCTTGAAGGTTGTTTTCCACTCATCACCTTCCTTGATTCTGATTTGGTGATAACCACTTTTCAGGTCTATCTTACTGAATTACTTAGCTCCTCCTAAGTAGTCCATAAGATCTTCAATTCTGGGAATTGGAAATCTGTACCTTATGGTGATCTTATTGATAGCTCTGGAGTCTGTGCATAGTCTCCATGTTCCTCCTTTCTTTGGTGCCAACACTGTAGGCACTGCACAAGGACTTATGCTTTTCCTAACCAACCCCTGGTCAAGCAATTCTTGTACTTGTCTGGTTATTTCCTTATGTTGTTCTGGAGTCATCTTGTAAGGAGCCTTGTTAGGCAAAGATGCTCCTGGAATCAGATCTATTTGATGGCTTATAGTCCTCTGTGGAGGTAGTGTTGCTGGTGTTCCATCACTAATGATGTCCTTATATTGTTCCAGTATAGTCTGCACCTCTTTTGGGATCACTACCTTTTTGTCTTTTTGCTCCTCCTTAGGCTTCACTATGATAGCATAACCAATACCATCCTCCTTAAGAGTGTTCAAAAACTCTTTTCCACTCACAACTAAGATACTAGGACTCTTAGTCTTATTTGCTCCTTCATCTTCCAAAGATTGAATTTTATAGGTGATACCATCTTTTTGAAAAGAATATGCATTCTTCTCACCATCATGTATGGCCTTTCGGTCAAACTGCCATGGTTTGCCCAATAAGAGATGACATGCATCCATAGGTAGGATATCACAGAGCACCTTGTCTTTGTATCCACCTATACCAAACTCTACCCAAGTTTGCTCATTGACTATCACATGCTGACCTTTATTTAACCATGTGACTCTATATGGATTTGAATGAGGTATTCTTTGCAAATTTAGTTTTCTAACTGCTTCATCAGACACTATGTTATCAGTAGACCCTAAGTCTATAATTACTTGACATACCTTATTCATAATCTTGCATCTGATTCTGAATAATGCTCTCCTCTAGCTTGGTTCAGCTTTCACTGGTTCTTTGATCAAGGTTCTCCTTACCATGATGTTCTCTCCCACTTCTAAGGCTAGACTGACTTCAGGTGATTTGCTGCTTGAAGCTTCATCTTGTACATAATGATTTCTTTTATCAACTCCTTAAGAAGAAGGTGTGCCCTTATCAAGACACCTATATGCTGGATGGCCTAATTGTCCACAATTGTAGCATTTCATAGTGGTAAATTAGGATCCTTTGCCTTATCCTCCTGATCTTCCTCTGTTAGATCCCCTTCCTCTATAGTTTCCTCTACTACTAGTCTCTCCACTCTACTCTGTGAGTTTGGATTCTCCTTGGGGTCTTTGATCAGTGTTCCTACCACCATAATTTCCTCTTCCTCTGCTGTCTCTACCTCTTCCTCTTGATCTGCTATTTGTCTCTTGCTTCTTCTTACTCTTCTCCTCTACCTTGAGTGCTAGCTAATAGCTTTGATGCACTGTTGTAGGGCTGAATAAGCTGATTTCCTCCTGAATACTCCACCTCAATCCATTGAGATATCTTGCTACTTTCACATTTTCATCTTCCATCACCTTAGACCTCAAGCATAGTTTTTGAAACTCCTCAGTGTATGCACTGACATCTAATTCTCTTTGTCTCAAATTTTGTTGTTTCTTGTACAACTGGACTTCATAATCTCCAGGCATGTATACTTCTTTGATTTTAGCCACCATACCCTTACAAGTAGCTATAGGTTTCTTGTCTTCTTTTTCTCTTTCAGTTTGAACAAATTTCCACCATGTCAAGGCAGCTCCTCTAAGTCTTGATTTAGCCAACTTCACCTTTTGTGCTTCACTCACTCCATCACATTCAAAGTGATTTTTTAAACCTTCTATCCATTCCATAACCAAATCAGGTTCCATCTTTCCACTAAAAAGAGGAACTCCTTCCAATGTCTTACCACTCATGGCTTTCAAAGCCTTCAAGAAAGGTTCTTCTTCCATCTTAGGATCAGGTGTGGGCTCTTCATCTTCTATAGACACACCTTTTTCCTTGTTTACTTTCTGCCTGACTTCTTCAGTCTTCTCCATCATTACACCCAGTTTACTTTCCATTTATGCCAATCTTTCCTGTAGGAGCCTATTCTCCTCTTCTTGATCATCAACCTTCTTTGCCAATTCTGCATTAGTCACCATCTTCTTGGATGAACCTACAGACTCACTTGAACTTGGTGATGACATACAACTTCTTCTATTCCAACCTAGGAATAGCCCAAATCTTTAACTTGCTCTGATACCAATTTGATGGGGAGGCCTATGGGTTTAGCAAACCTATCTTGACACAACACTTCAAGACCTATGTCATACCCCAAGTCTCCCTACCAATTCAAGTGCTCATAGACATTTTCTACCCCAAAATGCCTAATTCAACCTAAACAGTCTATTATAGAGATGAAAGATCTATTTGTCTGTTGTTTCCAATACAGACACTACTTTCTTGGTGTGAGGAATTCTTCTTCTTCCTCACTGCTTCCAAGATTCTCAACTCCAAGGCTTATAGCCTTCTTGAGCCCGTTATTAGCCCTCCTCTCTGGGTCTAGGGTTCTAATTGCTTGGTACTCAACTTCTTCTACTATGTTTTCACCCCTGTCTCTTAGATTGTAACTTGCATACTAGCCGGGCTATAGCACAGCTCGCCTAGTACAAGTTCACATGGCCTCTCTCTGATAGCCCAATCACTAACACAAATAGAAACAAAAGAAACAAGGTCTCTGCTTGATGGCCCTCCATGACTGTACAAGGAAAATGCAGGGGCATCAAGACAGAGACATCTTGTACAAACAAAAACAAAAGAACAGAAATTAAACTGTCTACTCTACTGCAAACCAGATTATACAAGTACTCTACAGACAATATACAAATGGATTCAAACTGTCAATGTTTTTATTATCAGAAGTTTCTCTATTACATTCAATGTATGTTCTTCAATCTTTGTCCAACATTCCAACCCATTTACAAAGCCAAGAACAGTTCTTAAACCATTCGTCCTTTTTTTGTTATCAGACGGTTAGGGTTTCTTGCATTAGTGTTGCTCCTGGCCGTTCCATCGGCCTAACACATTGGCATCGCTGGAGCTCTTTTACGAATAACCGATAGTCTACTTATTGTGGTTTGCTTTTGCTGACTGTCACCCTGATACAATATGCAATAACCCTCATGCATGGTGGTTATGTTCTATCATTCTATGGTTGTTTGCAGCAAAGTATTCATGTTGGGTGTTCGTTCTTGGCTCCCTGATCACATGGAGAAACTTGGGTTGCCATGGCTATGGTTTGATGTGCTTATGTTGGGTGCTTGGTTTTAGTCCCTGGCATTGGAAGACATTGTCTTGTTAACCCCAAATGCATGTAGGCTGTGGAGCTAATCTTTGGATGGTTTGAAAGCTTCTGGAATAGCCTAGTTCCTCTGTATGCTTGTACATGGTGATGGTTGTGGAGTTGGCCTACAAATGGGCCTGAAATTCCTGGACCTCTATTTCATTTAGTTGGTTGTACTTGCATGTCTTAGTTTCATATTGATTTGATCTAAGGGTTTTGTAGATATTCCGTTCAAAAATCTATGGTTATGCTTATCTATGTTATTCCATTACTCTGGTTTAACTATATTGGTGATTTTCAGACTTGTGTGTTTTCCAGATGATAAGTGGATATGGATCTGCATGTATGTCAGTGACATGGTGGTTTTGCAGGTTTTACATGGTTAATCAAAACTTGTGGTTTTGTAAATCTGCAAACAAACTATTTTTCAGTTTATGATTCCTTGAGAGTGTTTCTAGATGTAAGATAGTTACAGATTTGTATGTATGCTTCGTGCATAATGTGAGGAGATTTGTATCTTTCTCAGTGTGGAGATGTTGGAATGTGACTAGTGACTCATCATTTCTACAGCATATGCTTGATTAGTTCCTTGACTATGATCACTCGTTTGTGGACTTGTTGGCAAATTGAATCTAGAATTGATTTGATGGTTGAGTCTTGAAGTCTACAGATTGTCTTCTTTGGTATCTCAGTTTGCAAGTTACTAATGTGATGATGAGTTTGCATGTTTCATGTTTGGGATCTATGAGTTATGCCATTTTGTGGGCTGATCACCTATTTGATTGCAGTGGGATGACTCAGATGTGGACTGTCTATATCCACAAGATTGATTCAGTATTTATGCAGACTTTGTTAGTTGGCCTTGTATGTGGTCATTTGTGTATTTGGTATGTTGCTTTGGGATAAGTGGATGGATAATTAGAGTGCATGGATAGTCAATTATTGGGACTTATAGCACATTTATCATAATTTCATGGATAGTTTGGTTACACAGTTTAGTACATGAGCTTTTGACAGTGATGGTTTTATCTTCTTGACTTGGAGATCTTGGTTCTATCATATTATTTTGTGTTGCTGATATTGCACAGAACAATTATTAGATTGTGTTAGAGCCATGGATGATCTTCATTGAGAGGATGGTTATCATGATGCCTTTATAAGCTCGATATCACAATTTCAGTGGGAGCTTCGGCAGTGATGTTGGATTCATCATAAGTGATGGATGATCTTCTGCAGTGGATATTGGTGTCATGGAGAAGCTCTTGGTTTTGAGAGTTCTTTGACATTTTTAGTTTTGTTGTCAGGAAATTGTTAACTTCATATGTTTGGAGATGTTGATATCTTGATTGAGGTGTCAGGTTTATGATTTGTCAATATGACATGTTTATCCTTTGTTTAGAGATGTTGTTATTGTGTTATGGTTTACTCTTGATGCTAGCTTAAAGTTTTGGCATGATACATGTTCTCTTGAGACATGATGTATACATCATTGTATGCTTTGTTGTATGTGATCTTCTTACGAGAAGATGGTTAGATCATGATGTCATGATGAGCTTCTTGATCATGCAGATGTGCAGTGGCAGTTTGGACAGCGATCTTGTTTGTTCTCTTTGGTTTTGAGTATTAATCATTTTCTTGAAGCTTCATGATTTTGTAGGATGCATTTGAAGTTGGCATGTATTGGTTGATGGATGCTCATGGATACTAGAGAGACTTGAGGTGAGGCTTGAGATCTCTTGTTGTAGGGATCATGTGTTGGAATGGTTAAGTTTCAGCAGAAAAACCAAGAAGCCTTCACTTGTTATGGACGTGAGTTCATATTTGAACTTGAGAGGAGATTGTTCGTGGAGAGAGTATATGAGACTCGATGTATCTCAGTGGATCAGTCTCATCCCCCACTCTCAGTTCACTTGGCAGAAAATGTTCTGATAGATATTGCCCAGGTTATTTCAGATTCATTTGTTTTATGCTTTTATTTCTCATAGATATGAATCTTGAGCTACAGTTATTGGTTCTGGAGGTTTCATTTGAGGGATGTTAGAATGGTTATCTTGTTGATTCGTATGGTTTGATTCATGATGTTCATTTATGAGTAGTTTAGGAGATGTGATTGGTCTTATTCCTTGTCATGGAATGATTATGAGTTTGATCTACCTTGATTAGAGAGGCTTACATCCATGTTGATGTTTATTTGATCTTATGAGATTAAATGGTTGGGTGTTGTTGAGGCTTTTCAGTTGGGGTTTTGTAAAGGAGATCATACTTGGCACAGCTTAGCACTTGGTGGTGTTGGAAGAAGGACATGATATGGTTTGCAGTTTCTCTTTATGGTCTCATATTTCTTCCTAGAAGTTCTTATTCATCTAGTTTGATCACTAGGTTTTGTGGTCATCTACTGTTGTTGTACTTTATTATTTTTTAACAACATTATGTGTTCTTTTTAATGTATATCATTTGAGATGTGGAGGACTTGGGAGAAGGGGAGGAGATCAGAGGTGAGAAAGTGAGCAGAAAACTGTTTGTGGAAGTATGCTCTGTTTTGCAGCAATTAGTTGCAGTTTGCAAATCAATGTGATTGTTCTTTGTATTATATGTTTTGATTATAAGCCACACTTTTATGTAAGTACTGACTGGTAGACTTTGAGTTACTTCAGTTGGTATTGCTCATGCAATTTTATTCCTAGGATGTATGTATATCTTTGGTAAATGGTTTTTCATTGGACTGCAGTATCAAAGGTCTTCAAATGTTTTACACATCAATGGTTATTGGTATGTTTGTTATCATGGGAGACGGTAACTTTATGCAAGATAGTGGATTATACAAGGATGAGAATTGCAGTATGGGTTGAATATCTCATGTGTAAAAGTTCTATCAATGGTGGTTATTTAGTTGGATGTAAACAACTAGCTATGGTTGTTGTTCTAACTATTTTGGAGCTTACGTGCTTGATCTTGTTTTGAAGATGTTTGGACTTCAAAGTCATGTTTTGTTAACCAGTTTGAAGTTGGATACATTGGTGTGTCTATGTGGCATTTAGTGTTTCATCATATTTTTGGAATTCTAATCTTTTTGTCATGTTGGTGATCACTTGGAAGATGTTAAAAGTGCTTCTATAAAGCTAGTGAGCATAATGGAGTTCAGTTGAGCTGGGTATTTGGCAGCTATGCATGCTTGCAAGGAAGCCATTTGGCTTAAGATATTGTGTTCAGATATTGGTGTTGGTGCAAGACAGTTTACTATCTATTGTGACAGTCAGAGTGCAATGTTGCATATGCATTAATGAAACCAATGGGCACAGAGAAGTTTAGATGGTGTTCGGAGTCTATGGGCCTCTCGACCTATAGCAATTAAACCCTGTTATTTCCATTGGCTCTTGAAAGGTGTTCAACAAGTGGGAGAATGTTGGGAATTAAGGTGTCTCAACCTTTGCAAGTTTCTAGCATTTATTATTTAATTGTATTTATTTTTTGCCTATTATTGTAATTTGGATGCAAATCCTATTTCGTCACTTTGTGGGAGTTGGCACGGTGATGTGTCATCCTACATGGAAGGTGACCACATGTATTTTTGTCCTCATATGAGGAGATAGGCGTTCCAACTTGTGGTAGAAGATTTTTTCCATGTGTCAGCATCTTTCAGGTGTTGTAAGAGGTTTATGACGCGTAAGAGCTATGACAGAATCTATGACATGTAAGGGCCAAAAATGGAAGATTATATGACAAGTGAAGACAAGTGTCTAAAAGCATCTTGCATGGGGAAGTAGGCACCCAAGTTTGACTATGACAAGGTTGTAAGAGAATCTGCTATTAATAGATAGTTATGATAGATTCTCTTACAACTGTAAAAATTGTCATATATGATAGATTTTATGACATTGTAAGAGCATTTGTCATACCTTAATTAGGTAAATTTGAGGTGCCCAAGTTGGGGGGTTGTAAGGGATGAAAGAGAATCACTTACAAGTGTCATACACATGTTTTATGGCCTTGAAAATTGGGCCACATGGATTTGGACGAGTTCCTTGTGTGACTTGCTCTAGAAGCTACCTCTGTTCATACTACTTCTCTTTATATATAGGTGCTTGGAGAGGAGATGTAAGAGTGATTAACAGGTATTGTTATGCTGCTGGTTTATCTCTAGATACGAGTGTTGAAGACTCCTAAGAAGACTTGCATTGCAAGTGTGTTGTAAACATTGTTGTTTTGATAATACATTGTGCAGGTTTTGGAGTGTGGGGTTTTTTACCCGAAAGGGTTTTCCCCATGTTATATCTTGTATCTCTCTCTTCTGTCTATATTCTATGTGTATGTGTATTTCTGCAATATCTCTGTTATTGTACTAAACATTCTGTAATTGTAAAGGTTAAAATGAATTTGCACCCATCTCTCCTCATTAGATTAGTGTAGGAAGCGATTTCCACACACCTTGCTTCCTTTCAACATGGTATCAGAGCCAGGCCCAGGCTAGGAGCCCCAAGCACACAAGAGGTGTGGCTTAAGGGGGGTGTTGGTGTTGGAAATAAGCCACACCCAGATTGACGATGGACTGGTCGAAGAGGGGCCAGTAGCTCAGTGGTAGAGCACTCCAGCAATGAATGGAAGGTCCTAGGTTTGAGTCCTAGCTGGTTCATGTCTCAACACAACGTATCCTAGAAGGATTAGGAGACTTGAGGAACAAACTAAGGCCTCCCCTAGATTTAACTTGCCCACCCAGACATGTTGGAATAGTCAGTTCAGTCCCACGAGACAAAGAATACAAAATATGGCTCCTAGCAAGTTTTTGTTGAACGCTAATGACACTTTTTGCAACATTTCATACATCGTCACTACGGTCAAATGGTTTTGAGATAATAAAAACTGAGAGAGATTATTGTGGAGGGACTCTAGATGCATCTATAGGTTTAGACAGAACAATCATAGGTGCCATGGATTTTGAGTACCAGTCTGTCATAGTTTGGCAGTGTTTTGCACTTAGGTCTCTTAAGAGACTTTGTCAGAATAGTGTAGCTCGGAAGGATTGGGAGACCTATGGAATGAACCGAGGCCTCCCCTATAATTCACCTACCCACATGGACATGTTGACACTTTCGGTTTGGCCCCATGACGCATGAAATGAAATTTATGCTCGCCGATAACTTTTCATTGAACACAAATGATGCTTTTTGCAACTTTTGAAATATTGTTGCCATGCCCAACTGGAATGAGCATTTCAAAAACTGAGAGAGGCTATTGTGGAGGGACCCTACATAACCCTGTAGGTCTAGACAGAATGTTCTTAGGTTCTAAAAATTCTGATAAAAAATCCATCAAAGTTTGGTAATTTTTTGCACTTAGGGCTCTTAAGAGAAAGCATTAGCCCAGTGCAGCCGAGAATGACCGGGATAGTTGAGGTGAGAAAAAAGACCTTCCCTAGTGTTCACCCACCCACCTGGATGTGTTGGCGCTGTCAATTTGGCCCCACGGTGCATGAAACAAAATTTATGCTCACCGACAACTTTTCATTAAACACATGACGTTTTTTTACAACTTTTGAAATATTATCGCCACAACCAAATGGAATGAACATTTCAAAAAATGAGAGAGGTTATTATGGAGGGACACTACATGACCCTGTAGGTCTAGATGAAACATTCCTAGGTGCCACAAATTCTAAGAAACAATCCATCAAAGTTTGGCAATTTTGGGCACCTAGGGCTCTTAAGAGGAAGTGTTGGCACAATGCAACCAAGAACGATCGGGATAGTTGAGGTGCAAAATAGGACCTTTCCTAGCATTCACCTGCCCACCTAGACATGTTGGCACTATCAGTTTGGCCTGATGATGCACGAAACAAAATTTATGCTCGCCAACATCTTTTCATTGAACACAAATAACGCTTTTTGTAACTTCTGAAATATTGTGGCCACGACTAAATGGATTGAACATTTCAAAAATTGGGAGAGATTATTGTATAGGGACCCTACATGATCCTATAGCTCCAGATGAAACGTACCTAGGTGCCACAAATTTTGATAAAAAGTCTTTCAAAGTTTGGAAATTTTTGGCACTTAGAGCTCTTAAGAGAAAGTGTTGGCATAGTGCAGCTAGGAATGATTGGAATAGTTGAGGTGTGAAATAGGATCTTGCCTAGAGTTCACCACTTTGTCAGACAGAGACCAAAGGTACAGGATTGTATGCTAGAGGTGGGTTTCTGTGGTTCAAAGGTGAGTCACGATAGCTTAGAGGCACGTTTCTATTTAACATAGGCGCAGCAGGATAGCTCAAAGGTGTATTACTGTAAATCAAAGTTGTAATAGAATAATCTAAAGGTGATTTTTTCTGATAGATTGTGTAAAAAGTTGACTAAGCCATAGGCGCGTTTCTGTAAGCCAGAGGCACACTTCTGCAGACCAAAGGTGTATAACTATGATCCAGAGGCATGTTAAAATAGTTCAAATGCGAGTTTATCTGATTCAAAGACGAGTTTTCTAGAATAGTGTGTTTTTTGAGGTAAGATTTTGGCAAATTTTGGAAAATTTCTTGTGGCAAGAGAAAACATAGTAGACAAACTAGCTGAAGACTGACTCAAGGAGTTGGTTGCGTGAGGCTATTAACCTCTGCAAATAACAAATGGTATTACGGGTAAATAACAACAAAGAGAAGACACACCAAATACTTCTTTTAATGAAACAACCTAAATAATATTCAAGTAGGATTGAATCATAATGTGAGCCCACACGATTGAATACCTATCCATGTTCTTACCTAACTAAGAACACTTCCCCCTAAGTAGATATCTAGGGATAAGAGGCGTACACCCAATATCCTTTTCCTTGGAGCTTTTGACACCTTATCCAAAGAAAACTTCTATCTAGTCCTCAAGGTAGTATGGATGGTGAGTAACTTTAGGGTACATTCTGCATCCCGTGCATCACATTACAAAATAGCTGATGGTCTTATCTAGGTTTATAAAGCTTCTAGGGAGTCCTTAATATACGCAAGGTACAAGAGGCACAAATATGTGAATAGGGGTGTCCCAGTCAATTGATGCTCAACTATACGAGTCTTGGTGGACCAAGTATCCCGAAAGCTTTTTGCTTAGAGTTGAAAGGGTCTTTCCTTTGAAGTTGAATATTTCAATACTCATGACATTTGTAAACCGCACCAGAACATGTGGTTGGGGTCGTCCCTTGAGGTAATGACATCCCCAAGTAGGCCCCCTAGAAAGGATATTGAAAGCATTTTTTATTCTCAAGATCATCTTTCGACGTGAGAGAAGAGCATACATGGTATCTTGAGTCCCCGGGAAGTAAGCACAGAAAGTAAGCAAATGAATGACTTAAGTGTTTCTGATTTCCAATGTCACTTTTCAGTGTGAGGAAAGAGCATACATACTTAAGACATTCCAAAAATGGAAGACAGTCGTTAATTCCCTTAAAAATTGAAGTGTTTTCTAAGACTTAGTATAAAAAAGATAATGTCTTCGACAAACATCCTGCAACAAATATGTTAGGGTTTCACTTTTTGTCTTCTTGTTAAACGATAATATGTTGCACAAATTGATATTAGTTCCAAAGAAAGCAAGTGATTAGTGGAAAAAATTGAACAGACCAAAAGTAAATTACTGTGGTGCAAAGGTGCATTAAATTTTACTAGAGGCAAGCTGTAACTGTGCAAAGGCGTATTTCTACTGTGCAAAGGCGCATCACTATAGTGCAAAGGCGAGTTACTATGGTTCAAATGCGCATTGCTACTGATCAAAGGCATTTTTCTAAGGCATTTTCCTGGAACAATCCTGCAAAAAGCAATAAAATTAGGTCAAACACTTGATCGAGTGATTGATGGATGAATTCTGGATGAGCCAAGAGGCTAGATGATGATATGGATCTGTACTTCTGCAACAAGAACAGACAATAAACCAATTTAAGTGATCGATTAGTCAAAAGACAAGATGATACTCACAAATAAATCAGCTTGAGGGTACGATATAGTTAGTGTTAGCAAATAAAACAGCTTGCCAAACACAATAGAGATCAGAAAGATGTCAGAAATCACTGTCAAAGCCCAAAACAAGTCTGAAAACCCTAAAAACCAAAGGCAAATTTTAACGGACCAAAGGCGAGTCAAAACTATGCAAAGGCGTGTTTCTGCACACCAAAGGCACAGAACTATCACCTGAAGGTGAGTTTCTACCAGCCAAAGGTGAGTTTCTATGGTTCAAAAGTGAGTTTTTGCATTACGATTGTGTGTTTCTATATTTGTGCCTAGAAAAAAGATTTTTCTCAAAAAAAAGCAAGGTTAAATCAAGTTAGTGGGTCCCACCGGGCGTGCCAGAATGTGTATAGGTGAAAATTGAGTAAATAAAGATTGAATGATGATAATAAAACTTAATCCTATAACCTTCAAGAGATTGATCTAAACAGATAACCAAAATCAATGCAAATCAAAACAAACAAAGAAAGTTATCACCTAGATTATATAGATCCCCTGGTTATGTGTGGATTGCTCAATACATTGCATAACCATGTTTCAACAAGTGGTTGTGGGATAATGTGCTCAAAGATGCGATATATGTGCTCAATGATACGAGGACTACTCAAAGCGCTATTACGAATGCCCAAAGCTTAAATGATCGAAGAGGATTTTTTATGCAATGAAGGGGGTATATATAGGTTTCAAGAAAGATTGATCAACGGTGTAAATAAATCAATGAAATGGATGGACAAGATGAGTTGAGAGGACATGATGAACGTGCACACGACATGTGCCCATGCAAAAAGGTGCTTTGTTGATAAAGATAGGATTTGATTTCATAAAGTTAGAATGTTTTTTTTTTAATTTATGAATTGATTGATAAAAACAATAATGATTAAAGCCAATTAACTCAACTTATAATTTGCTTTTTGACATAATAAAAATAAGACTGATTGTGCACATAGAAGAAAAGATTATTTTTAGAAGATTTGAAAGATAAAACAAAATAAATAAATTTATTCAATTTATCTTGTGTGATGGAAGAAAGGATAAGATATGAGGATTTAAATAAATTAAACAAATAAATTCATTTAATTTATTTTGCATGATAGAGGAATATAAATAAATTATTAGTTTTATTTATTTTTAGAAGATAAAGTCAACTTAAATAAATTTGAATAATTTATTTAAATTTGAAAGAATATTTAGCTAATTAAATAATTAATAATATTTAATTGTGGATAAGGTTATTTGAATAATGAATTAATTAAATAATTAGATTTATTTAATTAATGTGGATTTGAAGATTTGAAAGAGGATAATTTAATTAAATAATTAAAATTATTTAATTTGGAAGAATAAAGAGGAAATTAATTAAATTAATTAAATAAATAGAATTTATTCAATTAATGTTGGAATTAGAAGAAATTGATGAAATTAATTAAATAATTAGATTATTTAATTAACGTTGGATGCAAGTGATTTAGATGAATTTGATGTATGTAAGGTGATGTAAAGCAAAGGTCATTTGTAGGTGTCTACAACTGCTATATGTCATTGATAATTATTAATTACTAAATAACTCATGTGGTGGAAGCACTATTGGAACACATGCGATGACATGAAATGATTTAAGTTTACTATCATAATGTCAAGTTTGATAAGTGAAGTGTATAAAGAACAATAACAACATTCAAGAATACAATCACTTCTGCTAGTCTAGAGGTCCCTAATATGACCAAATTCTAATGACTTGCATACAAATCTTTTTAGGACTCTGTGAATGATAGTGATACAAGTGTTAACTATTATCCCATTAATTTCCAGATATCACAATGTTCTTTCATGCATCATTGTTGTAGAACTATGTGTGAAATGTACTTACACAAGTGGTGCATGTTGATTTCCATGACCTTATCCCCAAAGGAAATGTTTTAGTTAAAAATGATTGATTAACCATTTTTAAACTATTCATTCATCACATGCTATTTTGATTGATCTCATCTAAATATGGGCCTTCATTTGGAAAAGAATACTTGACAATCATATGTCAAGAAATTAGTGTATAGGTGTCCACAGATGAGTCTTGTTCAATGTCTAGGTCAAAAGATTGTCTGTAACAAAGGAGTGAACATTGGTAAGATGCACATTGTAGGCTTGTAGAAATCACCACAGGATTTTGTACATGTTTAACACTCAAATTGTTGACTGCACTCACCTGTATGCCCACCCAAACTACCCAGCTAGACTCCTCTACTTGTGCCACCAACTCAACATATCCCTAACGACCACTCTAAGGCCAGCCTCTATGAATTAATGATGGTATACTCATAATATGAATTTGTTAGAATCAAGGTAGACAACTAAGAGGGGGAGGGGTGAATCAGTTATCCCAAAACTTCCTCTTATTAATTACTTAAATCCTTCTTATAATTCAACAATTTAATCATGGAAACATAATGCAATCATTCAAGAGTAAAAACACATTAACACATATGACACCAAGATTTCAACATGGAAAACCCGATTAAGGGAAAAACCATGGGGTGACTAACCCAAGATTGTATTCTCTGTTAGAAGAATAAAAGGAACAAAATGGCACATGCCAATTAGGGCTCACTACCCGATCACACTGCTCACAAGAGGCCCACTGCTTACAGGAGACACACTGTCTACAGAATAATAAATATTACATATTTGAACTGAAGAATAGCATCTTCACCATGCTTGAGTCAGTTCCATTTAAGCCCAATGCTTCTGCTATGCTTTTCGCACTTCTCCTCTCTACCACACTCTCATTTCCCCAAGATGCATTTGAAATGACTTCACAACTTCTTATTTATACAAGATATTTTACTTTGGGATAATCATCCAAGTCGGCATACATTACAGAGAAAATACAACTTGACTAATTACAAAAGACTTCATGCGGATCAACACTGTTAGCTACATAGATCTGAGACTTCAATCTTCTTTTAGGAACATGCCATGCTTCACAGAACATCTTCAAGATCATCCGCAAGATGTGTAACTCATCTGGTCAGCCAAACTTAGGAAGAACATCATCATCCGGAAGTAATTCTTCACTTACGAGCTCAGTCTATAATGTGGACCATCAACACAAACTGGACACAATCCAAAGACCTCCACAAGCTTTCCTGAATCACCAATAACATCCACACTACTTCTGCTTACTGAAATCATTCTCTCCTTCATCTGAAACCTCAAGAACATAGTCTATCATCACTGTCATATTGGAATAGATGCTTGCGGACCTCTAGACCACGAACCAATTGAGTCATCAATTCACATTGACTTCCTAAACACTCCACCAAATCCGCAGAACAAGATATTGCATTTCCAGAGCTCACCAGACCTATTTGTGTCACTCTGTCACCTCTGAACAACTGCTAAAACTAGTTTTACTCAAGTAGCCATAACTTCTTTAGATCTTCATGCGGACCTATCAAGACTTTACTGGATCATCTTAAGACACATATCTACAAACCCTTTGAAGCGCATCCTCTGATCTTCATCTCAGCTGGGATCTTTACCTACTATCTTCACTGTTCTTCTCTGTTCTTGATAAGACTAATTTTCTCAATATCCTCAGCATACAACTCATACAATCCTTGTCATCAATGGAACAGGAGTATGTTGACATCAATGACAACACCGGTTAGGCACATACTTGCAACAATCTCCCCCTTTGTCATTGATGACAACATGTGATGTGAAAAACTATTTTAACCATCAAGACAAGAACTTCTCCTTACTGATTGTCATAGCTCCCCCTGTCAACAACAACCATTTACATCTCTTCTCTTCCTTTACTGCTCCCTCTTTGATCAGCAATCACTTTTTGTTTTTCACATGTCTTCTCTCCCCCTTTGACATCAATGGCAAAGGGCACATACTTGCATCAATACCAACTGCTCCCCCTAAGTAGCAGCTTCCCATCATCAATCCGGACCACAAGATATGATTATGAGATCCACCAAACTGATGCACATTAGTGCACCTTAATTCAGAACTAGAGGGGTAATAACCCCTAACTTCTCCTTGAGATACTCAAAAGAGTCCTTAGGTAGAGGTTTAGTAAAAATGTCTGCAATCTGATCCTTGGAAGGCACAAACTCCAATATGACTTCATTCTTGTTCACTTTCTCTCTCAAAAAGTGAAACTTGATGGATATATGTTTTGTCTTTGAATGCAACACCGAATTTTTTGATATATTTATTGCACTTGAATTATCATAGAAGATTGTGATAGGTTCCCCATACTCCACTCTAATGTCCCTTAGCGTTTGTTTCATCCACAATACTTGAGTGCAACTACCTGCTGCTGCAATATATTCTACTTCTGCAGTGGACAGAGATATTGCCTCTTGTTTCTTGCTCTGCCAAGAAACCAATCTTTTCCCTAAAAAGAATTTTCTAGCACTGGTACTCTTCCAGTTATCAACATCTCCTGCCCAATCCACATCTGTATAAGCATGAAGTGAGAAATCATGATCTCTAGGATACCATAAACCATACTCAACTGTCCCTTTTAGATATCTAAGAATCCTTTTGATTGCCATGACATGAGATTCTCTAGGATCAGCTTGGAATCTAGCAACAAGACCAACAGCATTCATAATGTCAGGTCTAGTTTGAGTAAGATACAATAGTCCTCCAATCATTGACCTGTACCTTTTCTGATCAGCCTTAGGAGAGTCATCATCTTTGCTCAATTTACATCTAGTTGCCATGGGAGTACTCATTGGTTTTGAGTCTTCCATCCCAAACTTCTTCAACAATTCTTTCACATATTTGGTCTATGAAATGAAGATTCCTTTCTTTGTTTGAATGATTTGCAGACCTAAGAAGAAATTTATTTCCCCAAACATAGACATCTCAAATTCACTTTTCATTTGATTTGCAAAAGTCTTGCACATACTATCTCTTCCTCCAAAAATGATATCATCAACAAATACTTCAACAATCAAAATATTTTCATGTTTAATTTTGAAGTACAAGTTACTATCAATAGTACCTTTGTCGAAACCAATCTTCAAAAGATGCTTAACTAGTCTTTCATACCAAGTTCTTGGGGCTTGTTTGAGTCCATACAGTGCTTTCTTCAACTTGCAGACCATATCACTATGATTAGATAATTGAAATCCATCCGGTTGCTCAATGTATACTTCTTCTTCTAAGACACCATTCAAGAAGGCTGACTTGACATCCATTTGATATACTTTGAAATCCTTGAAGGCAGCAAAGGCAATAAACAATCTGACTGCTTCAATTCTTGCCACCGAAGCAAAAGTTTCTTCAAAATCAACTCCTTCTACTTAGGAATACCCCTTGCAAACCAATCTGGCTTTGTTTCTAAATACTTCACCATCTTCATTTAGTTGTTCCGGAAGACCCATTTGGTTCCAATCACATTTTTGTTTCTAGGTCTGGGAACAAGATCCCAAGTGTAATTTTTCTCAATTTGCATTAGTTCTTCCTTCATTGCTTTAGTCCAGCTTTCATCATTGCATGCTTCATTCACTGTCTTTGGTTCAATTTTTGAAATCAAACAATAATTTTATGAGTCTTGAGCAATCTTTCTTCTTGTTTGAACACCTTTGCTTTTATCACTTATGATCTGATCTTTAGAGTGATTCAGTCTTACATACCTGGGAATTTTGGGAGTTTCTTGCACTTCTATTTCTTGAACAGGTTCATTCAAACTTATCTCTTCTTCCTGATTCTCCGGATCAGTCTGGATCTGAATTTCAGAAGGGGCTTGGACCAAAACATCATTCTAATCATCTTCATCATATTCATAAAACCTTGAGGGTTTTTCAACACCTTCATCAACCTTCACATTTGTACTTTCTATCATCTTTCTCAATCTCTTGTTATAACACCGGTATGCTTTGCTTTGAGTAGAATAACCCAAGAATATTCCTTTATCACTTCTAGCATCAAATTTGCCAAGGTCTTCATCTCTTTTAATATAACATTTGCTACCAAAGACTCTGAAATACTTCACAGTGAGAGTGATGCCAAACCAGAGTTCATAAGGGGTCTTACCAGTATTGCTTCTGATTTGTACTTAATTAAGAGTGTAGACAACAGTGCTTATAGCTTCTCTCTAGTAGATCTGAGGAACATTTGCTTCCATCATCATGGTTCTAGATGCTTCTTGGATGGTCTGATTCTTTCTTTCCACTAATCCATTCTGATGTGGGGTCCTTGGAGTAGACAACTGTCTTTTTATCCCATGTTTCTCATAGAATTCTATGAACTCACCGGATGTGAATTCTCCACCTCTATCAAACCTCAGACATTTTATGTTTAATCCGGTTTCATTCTCTACCACAGCTTTGAATATTTTGAAATTGTCAAGAGCCTCATATTTCTCTTTCAGAAAAGTCACCCACATCATCCGGGAGTGGTCTTCAATTAATAACATGAATCATCTACCACCTTGCAAACTCCTGATTCTTGCCGGAACACATAGATTAGTATGAACTAAGTCCAATAATCCAGTAGAATATTGTTCCTTACTTTTGAATGTGACTCTACTTTGCTTACCCAACTGACATTCTTTGCACAAACTATTAGTAGGTTTCACCAGTCTTGGAAGATCTCTTACAACCTGAGTGTTGCTTATCTTGATGATATTATCAAAATTCACATGACAAATTCTTCTATGCCACAACCAACTCTGATCAATTTGAACAAATAAACAACTTTTACCAGTACCAACCAAGTGGAAGATATTACCTTTTGTTTGAGTACCGGATGCAATCTTTGTTCCAAAACTTTCAAAGATCTTACATTTTCCATTTTTTAATCAGAGATCATAGCCTTTGTCCCCCAACTGTCCAACACTGAGGAGATTGTGCTTCAGACCTTCAACATACAGTACATTACTGGTTGTTCTTTCCATCAAAAGAAATAGTTCCTCTACCTCTGATCTTGCCATCAGAATTATCACCAAATTTTACAACTCCACCTTCATATCTTTCCAAATCTATAAACTTATTTTTGTCACATGTCATATGGTGGGAGCATCCACTCTCAATGACCCAATCATCATTTTCTTCAACTTGGGCAGCCAGAGCTCTTTCTACCATTTTATGATTGACAGATTCATAGGGCATTGGATCTTCTTCTTTAATGGCAATAAACACCCAGTCACTTCCGGATTTGTTTCCTGTCTCTGATTCATCATCTGTTACTCCATCATCATCTTCATGAATGTAGTAACACTTCTTTTGAAATCTTGATCTATTAGGGTTTGGCCTAGAAAATCTTTTCGGACACCTTGAGGCAAAATGACCAATCTTATTGTAGTTAAAACATTTGAAAGGCAATTTTCCTTCATACTTATCAGATCCTCTTGGCAATCTTTTTGCAATGAGAGCCTCAAGTTGTTCAGCTTCTAATTCATCCTCTTCCAGATCTTTTCTTGCTTTTTCATACCAAGAGGATTTTCTTGAGGAACTTTCTCCTGGATCATATCTTTGTTTGCCTTTTGTAGAGGCACTAGCTTTGAATGTTGATTCAGTCTTGGGAAGTGCATCACCAAACTCAGCTAACTCGAATGCAGATATCTTACCAACCAATTAATCCCTTGTGATAGTTGTTAAGGTTCTGATTTCCTCAATAGCAGCAACTTTGTGTTTATAAGCAGGAGGTAAGGATCTGAGAACTTTAGCAAGAATTTCATCTTCATCCAGAACTCCACCAGCACATCTGATGCCACAAACAAGCTCATTTACTTTTGTCATGTAAGAAGTGATATTCTCATCTTCACTCATCTTCAAGTTTTCAAATTTTTCTTTCAGACTCTGTAGCTTGGCACATTTAACATACTTGTCTCCTTCATGCAAAAGTTCCAATTTTTCTTAAATCTCATATGTAGTTTTTAGATCAATAACATTTGTCAGTTCTGAATCAGATAAGGCACTTAGTAGAGCTTCTTTGGCTCGAAGATTGCTTTCAGCATCTCTAATTTCATCTACGGTTCTCGAACCATTCTAAGGAGGAACATACTTCTTTGAAGCCATGATCCAATATTGCATTCCCATACATTGCAAGTGACACTCCATGCGGCTCTTCCAAAGAGTGTAATTAGTTCCATCAAACCTTAGACTATCCTTCTTATAGGAAGACATCCTAGATCTCCTCAAGCGGTTAAGCTCTTTTAGAGGAACTTAGCTCTGATACCAATTGTTAGAATCAAGGTAGACAACTGAGAGGGGGGGTGAATCAGTTGTCCCAAAACTTCCTCTTATTAATTACTTAAATCTTTCTTATAATTCAGTAGTTTAATCATGGAAACATAATGCAATTATTCAAGAGTAAAAACACATTAACACATATGACACCAAGATTTCGACGTGGAAAACACGGTTAAGGGAAAAACCATGGGGTGACTAACCCAAGATTGTATTGTCTATTAGAAGAATAAAAGGAACAAAATGGCACATGCCAATTAGGGCTCACTGCCCGAGCACACTGCTCACAAGAGGCCCACTGCCTATAGGAGACACACTGTCTACAGAATAATAAATATTAAACATATTTGAACTGAAGAATATCTTCACCATGCTTGAGTCAGTTCCATTTAAGCCCAATGCTTATGCTCTGCTTTTCGCACTTCTCCTCTCTACCACACTCTCATTTCCCCAAGATGCATTTGAAATGACTTCACAACTTATTTATACAAGATATTTGACTTTGGGATAATCATCCAAGTCGGCATACATTATAGAGCAAATACAACTTGACTAATTACAAAAGACTTCATGCGGATCAACACACTGTCGGCTACACAGATCTGAGACTTCAATCTTCTTTTAGGAACACACCATGCTTCACAGAACATCTTCAAGATCATCCGTAGGATGTGTAACTCATTCGATCAGCCAAACATAGGAAGAACATCATCCGGAAGTAATTCTTCACTTACGAGCTCAGTCTGTAATGCAGACCATCAACACGAACTGGACACAATCCAAAGACCTCCACATTTCTTGAATCACCAATAACATCCACACTACTTCTGCTTACTGAAATCATTCTCTCCTTCATCCATAACCTCAAGAACACAATTTGTCATCACTGTCATATTGGAATAGATGCTTGCTGCGGACCTCCAAACCACGAACCAATTGAGTTGTCAATTCACATTGACTTCCTAAACACTCCACCAAATCTGCAGAACAAGATTTGCATTTCCGGAGCTCATTGGACCTATTTGTGTCACTCTATCACCTCTGAACAACTGCCAGAACTAGTTTTACTCAAGTGGCCATAACTTCTTCAGATCTTTATGCGGACCTCTCAAAACTTTACTAGATCATCTTAAGACACATATCTACAAACCCTTTGAAGCGCATCCTCTGATCTTCATCTCAGATGGGATCTTTACCTTACTATCTTCACTGTTCTTCTTTGTTCCTGTTAAGACTAATTTTCTCAATATCCTCAGCATACAACTCATCCAATCCTTGTCATCAATGCAACAGGAGTATGTTGACATCAATGACAACACCGGTTAGGCCCATACTTGCAACAAAATCTCATTCCCTAAAAGAAAAAAAAGACATCCTCTTATTCATGATGATAATTTCAATGTTTGTTTCACATGTTCTAGTCAATAGTATTCTACTATAGCTTTTTGATACAGTCACAATGTATTCTTAATGTTTCCTATATTTTGTTCTTCAAAGTTATCTTCAACATATTCTTCAAAGTTATATTCTATGAGGTCCATATTGTATGCATTAGAGTCACTATTACATTTGAACTAACTGTATAGGCATTAACAACATATTTATACTTACAGTATAAGAAAAAAATGGGATATTTGCACTTAATAGTATATGCATTTACAATATAAACAAAACAAAATAGAACATATAGGCATTTTCATCATCAGTAAAAACAACATATTACATCATATATAATAGGAAGACATTTAAATAATAGTGTGAACTTACAGTATTGTTGATAGTTGATAGAATTGTGCAATTTGAACTCTACAGGACTTTTTTGTATGGGTTGTAGGAAAATTGAACTAGAAAATGGGGGTATATGTAGGAATGTGTAGAAGGAAATATTGGTGATATGTGCACTTTAATTTGATTGGTTCAAATTGATTAGTGTGGATCGATTCATGGTAGATAAATGGATTGGTTTGATGTTTGTCTAAAAAATTGAATTTGGTAATGAGTTTCAGAGGTGATTGATTTGGTTGAATGCTTGTTTGGTCTGGAGTCTTAAATTTTTGTCCTCTTCTCTTGATGGCTTGATTGGTGAGCCTTAAACCTTCAATTGTGTTGCTTGAATTGGTTGATTTGATTTGGTTGAATGTGTGTTTCCAGGTTGAAGTCTTTAATTTATGTCCTCTTGTTTTGACGGCTTGTTTGGTGAGCCTTACACCTTCAAGTGTGTTGTTGAATGTAGGTATAGGTACTCATGGAGAAGAGACCAGTAACTAGTCTAATGTCACTTGAAAGTGTGCACTTAGTGGGGAGATATGGGACAAAAGAGTTTGTTTGATGTGACAGATGACCTTGACTTAAGTTTACTTAGGGCTCTAATTTTGGAAAACAATAGTTTATTCTGTGATGTATGATTTACTATGATGGGACACTTTCTGATGCATTTTGTTTATAAGGGATTTTGTTAAACCAAAACAGTACACTGAAATGGGTGGTCGCTGCATTTGTACCTATTTATCAAGTACTCTATATTTTTAATATATAGACAATATAAAATCTTAAAGTATCCTAACCTTCTCACCAGTGTATAGAGGAAAAGACCCAATACCTAATATAGTTCCAATGGCTGGGATAGTATTTGTGCATTTAAGGCCCAATATTTGTAAAAGTTTAGCACTAGTAGTTGTGACTTTAAGGTTGTTAGTGTTGACTATAAGTACTAATAATTGAATGAAATGTGCCCTTTAGATCTAAAAAGCAACCAATCATGTGATGCCACATCAACGCACCAACAAAATATGACTTAATGCACACCTATTGGTCTACCCTTTTTTTTGGAACTATTTGACACCTCAACAAAAATCATGTTCATGTGGCATCATATTTGATGATGTGGCCTTGAAACTTTAGTTATAAGCAAGGGCCTTGCCAAGTAAGCTACTGTAAAATTTTTGGAGTGATTTGAAATTACCACGTACGATTTGAGAGGTGTGAAGTTAGGGTGCTCAACTACTAGGTCCTCTCCCCTATGTAGAAGTCATGTCATTGCTTTTATGTTTATAAATCATTGTAAAACTTTTCTCTATGCCACCTAATATAAAGAAATAAATACTAATGACTAAACAAATAGAATCTTGAACATCAATTGGTGCATATTTACACATATTTTAGAAATATCTTGAATATTATTTCATTAAATTAAAGGTTACAGCTAGCCCTACTATGAACAACTCCTATAGGGGCCTAATCCTATAGGGCCCTCTCCCCTAGGCGGCCCATGTTATATATTTAAATATTACATTACCAAGACATCGAGTACAGTATAGTCAATCATCTATAGAAAACATTTCTGTACCGTATGGTTTGTTTTGTTGTTCTCATGTACGGTTACGTATTGTGGGTCTCCCTGTCTCACAGTTACAGTTGCGTACGATGTTGTCTTCAATATATTTATAAATCGAAATAGAGGTCTGGTATTTCTTGTTAGGAGAGGTTTTATGTTTAAATATACTTCTTAATCGACAAGCCGACTATTTCTTGTCCACACACAGAAAGGAGGAAGCAATATTCATTGTCTGGTTCAATCTTGGTGTTTTATTTTCTTCCCCACGACAGTCGAAAACGAAATGAAATTCTAGCTTTAACAACTGTCAGTAGTTGTTCATTCACTCGTACACTCATCAATTGTCGTCTTCTACCACTGATAATGTCGTCGTATGGCCTTAAATTTAATGGTGGTCCTCCTCCTCCTCCTGATATTCTCCACTCTATTTAAATATCATTAGTTTCAATTATTAAACAATCAATATAGGGGAAAAGACCTAATAGGTAAGACAGTATATGTACATTTAAGGCCCAATATTTTTTATGTTTAGTACATTGTGCATTTGAGGCTCAATATTTTAAAGTTTAGTACTAGTACAATAAGTACTAATAATTGAATGAAATGTGCCCTTTAAATTTAAAAAGCAACCAATCATGTGATGCCACATCAGCCCACCAACAAAACATAACTTAATGCACACCTATTGGTCCACACTTTTTTTTTTTTGAACTATTTGACACCTCAACAAAAAGCATGTGGATGTGGTATCAGATTTGATGATGTGACCCTAAAACCTTAATTATAAGTAGGAGCATTTTGGAGTGATTTGAAATTGCCACGTATGATTTTGAGAGGGGTGAAGTTAAGGTGCACCACCACTGGGTCCTCTCCTATACTAAGTATTCTCATCTGTCGGTTGTTAGATAAATATTGATAGTACACCTTTTTAAAAATCTCAATTATTGCGAGCTATTCACACTACCGCAGTACCATGGCGCTAGTGCCTGGCATCACGTTATATTCTCCATCAATGTACTCTTGATATGATCCTCATTGAGGAAAGCAAACGAGTGCTGCACTGGAATAGAAAATTGTGTTCAGCGAGGAAAAAATGAGCCTCATCAAAGGAACCATTAATCTTAACACCTTAACAAGCACCAAAGGCCAAACTTGGTAAGCAATTCAATTACGATTCATGTTTTTAAGGTTTTCATAATATTTCCTTGTGTTAATTATCACTCCTGGTTTCCAAACAAAATATAACTCTCTATGGTTACCAAGCGGAGGGGAGCTGATTTACTACAATGTTTAGAAAAGTTTTTTTATATGTGATGATTTATTGGGAGTATAGTTTTCTAATGGTTTAGAAGAACCCTAGTGACCATGAACATTTGCTAAATGCCAAGTAGAATCTGAAATAAGGTCGTTCTGTAGGTGTGTGGCAACAAAGTTACAAAGCGACTTGATAGTGGAGGTTGATGATGTGATCTTTCATCTTCATAAGGTAACTCATCTTAGATTTTAAATTTTGTTGTCGTTATTATATTATTATTGCTGTTTTGTGGGTTCATGACTTGTTTACGAATTATAACTGTATCACTCTGTATTTAACCAGTTCCCGTTGCTGTCTAAGAGTGGTCGACTGAACAAGCTTGTATTCGAAGCCCGAGACACGGAGACTGAGCACATAAAGCTGGAGGAGTTCCCAGGAGGAGCAGAATCGTTTGAATTAGCAGCTACCTTTTGTTACGGATCGATTCCACTTCATATCACTCCATCCAATGTGGCGGGGCTTCGGTGTGCGGCGGAGTATCTGGAAATGAAAGAGGATTTGGAACAAGGGAACCTCATCTCCTTGACAGAAGAGTTTCTGAGCAATGTAATATGGGTGTCATGGCTCGACTCCATCACCGTGCTCAGGAGCTGCTCTCGCCTTTCCCCGTGGGCGGAAGATCTTCACATTGTGCAGAGATGCGTGGAATCCATTGCATGGAAAGTAAGCACACATCCCACTCGCATTGCATGGTCATTCACTAGTAGTACTATTGCTCGTTACATGCCCACTCCTAAATCTAAACTAAATCTGCAAGGGCATGCGAGCAATTATATGAGCGTTCAGAGGATAGATGAAGGATATGTGAGTGAGAGCACCAATTCCACCGAAAAGGGGCAAGTGGAAATTGAGAAAGTGAGAGTGGAACTGAGCAATCTTGAGAGGTTTTTCCGGTGTACAGAGCGGCAGATGAGAAAATTTTTGAGGCCCTGTTTGTGGAGGTTCCCCTGTAAAATGAGTAGCACCAAACACTAATCTTCATTCAAGGCAGGCAGTAATTAAGGTAGAACGCGGAATCTGTGAAATGGCGAAGGAATTTATTATGAATTATTTTCTTGTAGAAATACCGCCAATGCTTGGTGTGGTCGTGTATCTTACTTGATGGTTGTTTTAATTTTCGTGATTTAGTTGACGAAGTTGAGAGGCTAGTTCTTGCAGCAAATTTAGATTGGTGTTTCTTATCTCTTATGATCTCTAAGTCTTGTCTTGTCTTTTTATGAAATTGGCTTATGTCCTAACCTTGAATTTGGAATATCTTTAAGATGTGGGTCCTCGCTATGTTTTGTTCTATCTTATAAAATTTGTGAATCAGTCGAGCTGCAAATTACACTTGCACAAATTATAATGAAGAATAAACTGTGAATAATTGCATTGATTGCATTGCTTTGCATTACTAATAGCTTGGGAATTAGTACAATATATATAACAGAAGATGAGCCATCTAGAAAAGCAACTGCCAACTAGAAAAAAGGCATGCAACTCGATGCAAGATTGCACAACTAAGCAATTAGCTTTATGCAAGATTGCACAACTAAGAAATCATTATTTTAGCAAGCTAACAACTAGCAAACTTATCTAGAGGAATATCCTAGAATAGAAATTCTACACTAACACCCCCCTTTAAGTGTAGCTAGATGAAAATAGAGATATGGGTCCCGACAACTAAATTTGATTAGGTACCCAATGACAAAGTGGGAAAGGAAAGTTTAGGTCACACACCATAAAGCTCTCCAACACAAGAAAGGAAACATTGTCCTAAAAAGATTCTCCCTAATAAACTTATGATAAATGTAAATATGATTTTACACCAACACCCCCCATAAGTGCAACTTAGGGAGGTTACACATAAGCTAAATGAAAACAAAAAAGATAATGGGTCCTAGCAACAAAGGCCTGATCAGGTACCCATTTACAAACAAGGACTCTCTCATAAAGTGGAGAAAAGGAGAAAAACCTGGTGGAGAAAAAAACCCTCTCCAAAAGAGAGAAAACACAAGATAAGAATGTACAAGTGATGGTTACAAAATCAAGTCCACCATAAATACATAATGAATGCCCCCCATAAGAGAGAGCGAATGAAGGATATTCTGAATCCCCTCCAAAAAGCAGCTCCAATACCATTGATGAATGCTTGTAGACAAAAAACAATCCATTATCTGCAAACAATATTTCTCCCCTTTGGAAGAAATAGATCCACTCGTGATTGTAGAAGCCATTCCCAAATACTGGATGAATAGGGAATCCAAATCCAAAGGTGTGCCTCAAAATGCAACTCAAGTAACCTCATACTAGAAAACTACATTCATAACCTCAATTCATAAGTATTTAATAACTTGTGATTTTAAGAATTTTATAACTCTGTGAGTTTGATAATAGCCATGACGCCCATTTAGATGTGCTCCACTTTCTTACAAGAAATTTACAGATTGTGATTTTTATTTTATTGCCTTTCTCAAAACCTTTTCGACCCCATAGTGATTTTAACATCTTTTGAGATGCAATAAAATTTTGACTTTATCCTTTCAACGCCACATTGAGAAATTCTTTTATTCAAGTGGAGACTAGTGGAGGTTCGAAAACCAAACTTGATCACATTCTCCTCAGTTACAAAATTAATTTAAAAACACCGATGAATGCATGAACATATCTTGGATTTGAAGGAAGTTGTGCATCAAATGTTTGAACGCGGATGGAGATTACTTGACTCAGTAACTCTGCAATTATAAACAATGGGGCAATGCACATAACTTTTGACTACTATGATATTTTCTCATGAAACCTTACCAAATTGTCCATAATAACACCATGAGATCCCCTACAAGGTGATTCTACTCTAGCTCTTATAGAAACCATAATTTAATTGTTTCTATAAACTGTCTACTGAAAAATTGAAATTTTAAAATCTTGTGCCACAAACCAGAAGGCGTATGAGGCTAAAAATTTGCCACATCAGGCGAAATAGCCATAGAAACGTCCCTATAAAAGGATTTCTTCCCAGACCTTGCAAATTTTGAAATTTAATTGTTTTTGTAAATTACCAATGACTGAATAGCTGCTCCAAGGACCCAACTAAAATAATGATTGATTTTCTTCCAAACTAATGTTCTTGTATCAGAATCAAATGCAAGAAATTGGCATGGACCTGATTGAAAGAAACATTTGAACAATGACTAGTACGACAACTGATGTGAGAAAATAGATGATATTGTTGATTTACGATGAAAACGTGACTTGCAACTGAAAGATGACTTGGTGAAAAGGGTTTAATGCATGCTTAGGCTTGTCATTTCGATACAAAAAGTTCAAATTTTGTAGTGTCAAAACTAAGTCAACACCTACATAGGTATTTTTTTAAAATATTTTTTTGCAAACATGTCTACTTTGATTCTTGAAATTAAATTGAATTCGTCTAACTATTAACCATGGAAAATGCATATTAGCTTTATTTTTTGATTTAAACATCTCTTGGATGTAGTGACTAATCCTAAAGTAGAGCCTCGTCCTACGGCAAGCCAAGATGAGCAAGACAAATGGAATAAAATGAATGACGAAGCCCTTGGTCCAATATGAATTTTGATGTCAACTGAACTGTATGTTCATATTGAAGCATGCACAAAAGCCTATACTACATGGGAAATTCTACGGAAAACTTATGATAGTTCTAATGAATCTAAAAAGATTCAACTTCAAGATCAACTCGAAGATCTATGGTATACGGATTTCAAAACCATGGATGAATTTCTTCTCAAATTTGATGCTCTTAATGGTCAATTAACTGATTTAGGAGTTAAGTTTGAAGATCTTAGATTAATTCATATCATTCTTAAAAAATGTTTGCCAAGACAATTTCAACAATTTATTACAAATATACATGCTCAATTAGCTATTCCTACTTTAGCTACTCAATTATCTTATTATATTTTTTTGTAATTTGTTAAGGCAAGAGGAATCTAAATTGACTCAATTTGGTAATCTTAAGAATAGTGAGCATGCTTTTATGTCTAAAAATAACAAAACAAATTTTAAACCTCATAATAAACAAAATTATAATCCCAAATTTCAGCATTACAATAATAGTTATAACAATACAAATAACAACAATAATAGTTGTGATAATAGAAAAATAATTCCTCTAAGAGGCCTCATTGTAACTATTGTGATAAAGATGGTTATTGGCCTAAAACTTGTTACAAGAAGAAAAATGCTAATAACAATAAACAACCTATGAGGCAAAATTATCAACAAAATCATAAGCCTCATAATAATAATGCCAATCAATCTAGACATGCTTTTACTTGTGCTTTAAATGCTTCAAAACCTCTTGAATGGGTTATTGATTCAAGTGCATCTCAACATGTTACATCTCATAAAGAGGTATTTGAATCAATCCAACCTAATAACACTAAGGTTCCTCTTCAACTTGCTAATAATCATAGTTGTAAAGTTGAAGCAATTGGAGATGTGAATGTTCCTAATGGTAAGTTACAGGATGTTTTGTATGTTCCTAAATTGACAACAAATTTTCTTTCTGTAGCTAAGCTTTGTCAAGATTATAAGATAGAATTTTATAAAGATATGTGCTATGTGATTGATCCAAATCAAAATGATAAAGTCATTGCTAATGCTAAATTAGACACTGATAATTTTTCAAGTTCTATGAGTTTGCTACTTCTAAATACTCTTTATTATCTACCATTGATTTTAATGTTTGGCATGAAAGACTTGGTCATATCAATGTTGACAATATTATCTTGATGCAAAAATCTAGTATGGTAGAAGGATTTCCTAGTATTGTTCCTTCTAAAACTGTATGCATAGAATGCATGAGTGGTAAGATGCATAGAGATCCCTTTCCTAAAGATCAAGCAAGGAGGGAAAATCATAAGTTGCACCTCATCCATAGTGACCTTTTGGGACCCATGGAAAATGGATCCATTCAAGGATAAAGGTATGCACTTACTTTTGTTGATGATTATTCAAGAAGAACTTGGATCTATTTTCTTAAAAACAAGGATCATGTTCTCGATACTTTTTTTGATTTTCATAAATTTGTTGTGAAAGACAATTTGGTTCTAAACTTAAAATACTTAGGATTGATAATGATACTGAATATGTGAATAATGCTTTTAATGGTTATTGGAATTCCTTTGTTAATGAACATGAGTTATCCATTCCCTATACACCTCAACAAAATGGTGTAGCAGAAAGGAAACGTAGAACTATTGTTCAATGGCTTGATATATGTTATATGCTAAAAACATGTCATAAATTTTGGGTTGAAGCTATGTTTTGTGCTACTTATATTATTAATAGAACTCCAACTAAATCCTTAAAGGATATCACTCCTAAAGAGGCTTGGTCTAGTAGGAAGCCTAATCTTAAGCATTTAAAAATCTTTGGCTCAATTTCTTTTGTTCATAAATCTAAACAAAAAAGGAAAAAAAATAGATTCTAAATCTTCTTCTCAAATTTTGTTTTGGTATGATGAACAATATAAAGATTATAGAGTTAATAATCCTGTTACTAATAAAGTTAAAGTTGCTAGAGATGTATGCATTGCTGAAAATGGTGTTCATGATTGTTCTAAAGTTGCTAACAATGATTCTTCTCAAAACAATGTTCTTGTTATTGAGGATAATCCTCGTTCTTTGCATACTTCTTTGAATCCTTCTAATACTTCTCTTAATCAAAGTGATAGTGAACATGATGCACATTCTCATGTCGATTCTTCTTCTAGTGATGATACTCCTACATCTAAACGTATGCCTAAATGGTTTAAAAAATTTGTTCAAGAAAGTGATGATATCTTAACTAGAATGGATAGATCTAAGGCTAGAAAAGCAAACTATTGCAATTATGCTTTGATACATAAAATTATGGATACTAATGATCCACAAAGTTATGATCAAGCTAAACATCAACCTCATTGGGAAAAGGCTATACAAGATGAATATAACACATTTCTTGCAAATCAAACTTGGGAGCTTGTACCTTTACCTCATGATAAGAATCTTGTTTCATGTAAATGGTTAAATAAAACTAAGTTCAATACCAACAATGAGATTAATAAATTTAAAGCTAGATTAGTAGCTAGAGGTTTCTCTCAAGTGGAAGCCTTAGATTATAGTGAAACTTTTACTCTAGTGGCCAAAATCCCAATTATTAAACTAGTTCTAGCTTTAGCTTCTCATATGCATTGGCCTATTCATCAAATGGATGTTAAAAGTGCATTTTTAAATGGTTATTTGCATGAAGAAATTTAGTCTCAACCTTTGGGTTTTGTTCAAAAAGGTAAAGAACATCTTGTTTCCAAATCAAATAAATCTATATATGGTTTAAAACAATCTCCTAGAGAATGATACTCTAAAATTAATGCTTTCTTTACTTCTCAAGGATTTACTAGAAGTCAAAATTTGATCCTAATCTTTATATTAAACATAGTGAAAATGATATTGTGATCATTATTTTATATTTTGATGATTTGATACTCACTGGTAGTTCCAACAAATTGATTTGTGATACTAAGTCTCAACTAAATCATCAATTTCAAATGATTGATTTAGACTTATTACATTATATTTTGGGTATGGAAATTTGGAAAACACCTAATGGTATTTTCCTGTCTCAACATAAATATATTCAATATCTCTTAGATAGATTTAAAATGAATGATGCTAATTTTGTTTCTACTCCTTGTGAATTAGGAAAAAAGTTAATGGTTGATATGGAAACTCCTTTTGTTGATTCTACTTTATATAGGCAACCAGTTGGAAGCTTAAATTACTTATCTCTAACTAGACCTAATATTTCCTTTAGTGTTGGTTTAGTTTCTAGATTTATGTCTAAACCTCAACAAATACACTTTAAAGTTGCAAAAAGAATTTTAAGATATAATAAAGGTTCCATTAATGTTGGTCTTTTTTATGATGCAAATTGTAAATTTTCTCTATATGGTTATATTGATTCAGATTTAGGAGTTGATCACAATGATGGGAGATCCACTTGTGGTTATTGTTTCTTTGTTGGATCAAGTACTATATCATGGAATAGTAAGAAGCAACAATCCACTTCTCTTGGCTCTACTGAAGATAAATATAAAGGATGTACTAATGCATCTAAAGAAGCACTATATGGTTAAGAAGATTGCTTGAAGAATTTGGTCTACCTCAAAAGGATCCTACTCCTTTGTATTGTGATAATCAAAGTGCAATTGCCTTAGCAAAGAATCCAATTTTTCATGCAAGGACCAAGCTTATTGCTCTTCAACATCACTTCATTAGAGAGCAAATTGAAGACAAACAAATTTCTCTTTTGTATTGCAAGGGTGAAGATCAAGTTGCAGATATTCTCACTAAACCTCTTTGTAAAGAAAAATTTCTTCATCATTGTAAAAATCTAGGCTTACATCCCATTGATGGATTTAATGTAATCTCCCCAAGTAAATCTTAAGAAGGGGTATTAGAAAATTAATCTTTACTTGGTAAAGGTTATTTAATCTTTACTTTAGTAAAGGTTATTTATTTTTTTTGTACATCTTATAAATAATTGTATTTATAATACACTATATTTTGTCTTATTTGAGTATCCTCACACATGTGTGGGGATGACTCACATTGATATTCCTCTTGGAGGAATATTTAAGCTTTAGCTACCTCCTTATGAGGATTGGGACACTTTGCACACACATATGATAGCTAACATATAGGAGTTACATGCAACTCCTTTTCTCGCCTCTATTAATAAGGTACTTCTCTCTCATTTTCTTAATTCTCTCATTATCACATTCATGTACACTCATTCTTGAGAAGCTCTATCTCTCTTTAGAATCTTTTAGGCTTCTTGCCATCTACATACATTGGAGATTTTTCTTTGCTTTTCCCACTTCAAAATATTTATGTCCATTGATTGGATCTTGGAGCATGCTTCTAGTCCTTGTTCTTCTTTGGATGGTAAATTACTTCAAACAATGCTCCAATACTTGATTAGTTATTTCCTTGTTCTTTATTTTCCTTTCATCTACATCCATTACCTTTATAACCAATATTAGAGAGAATATGAAAACCATGACCATAACAGGATTGCATCTTTGTGAAGGGTGAAGGATCACTTTTACCGCCAACATAATCGATACAAGAAGTATAATCACATGAATATTTAGGAGAAAATGGAGTAAAATTGTTAACTTGTAATGAAGTATTTGAGACGGATGAAGTTGATTGAATTTTTAGAATGTTAGAGTGAGATGGCTTGATTTTATACTCTCCTACAAAGAAAGGTGTAAAGTCTAAAGAACCCCAATCATCACCTAAACATTCATTAGAAGATGAATTTAAATCATTATTAGAATTTACAACAAGAGTTGATGATGGGGAATCTTCTTTTGGTGAAGAAGAGGGAATGAGATTTTGAAGTTTTGGAGAAGAATCATGTTGATTCACAGGATCCACTTGTTGACAATACTGTAAAGGATCTAGATTAGCTTTTATTGTGTAAATTTTGTTTCCATGAACAAATTTTATTGATCCATGCAAGGTAGACAGGACCACACCCATGGCATGAATCCATGGTCTACCGAGAAGGAGATTATAGGAAAGAGCTTTGGGCATGACATGCACAAGAGTAGGAAAAGTAAGAGGGCCCAATTCAATAGGCAACGTGATTGTGCCAAGGGTTTTCCTACCTATGTTGTCAAAACCATGGATAGAAAGATTTGTTGGAGACATGTAAAGCATATCAATATTCATTTAGTTTAACAAGTCTACCCCATAAACATTGAGGCTTGAACCATTATTGATAAGTGTACATTTGACACTGACAAAATTGATTCCAACAATGATGAGGAGAGGTTAATTTTGCTTCTAATCCTCTAGAGATGGTGACTCATACTATTAGAATAGTGTATCAATTGTATGTGTATATACAATTGATTAAGGTAGCTACATCATTTAACCTAGAAGAAGATGCTACTAGGATCTTTTGTAAGGCTTCTTGTAGCATACCATAATATGTCGATGAAGTTTGAACAAGCTCCAAAAGAGAGATATTGGTATGAGTAGCATAGAGTTGCTCTACAAGATCATATTCTCTGGTAGTCTTTTGAGGAAGATGAAGAGGTATATGAAGAATAAGAGAAGAAGTAGGAAGGGAAACAAGGATAGGTGTAGCAATTTTGTTTTTCCTTGTATTATACGTGTGGGCTACTACATGATAGTGAGAAGGCCCACACATGTTTAATGTTATAGGCTTTACAATTTAAGTAAAGGAATACAAAGGTAGAGGTGCATTTGTAGCACCTTGAATAGTGATTACTAATTTAGAAGATTATTGCATGTATTAGAACAAAGATGCAGCATAATTTTTTTGTTTCACAAATTCTTGTGTAGAACCAAAAATGTAAATTGTTTTAATCAGTTGTTTAGAAGGTTAATGTTTTTTAATAGAAGGGGAAGAAATGACATGGATAAAGTCTTCAAGGGATTCATCTAACATGTTGAAATCTTCACTAGAGAATGGATCATTGAAAGCTATAAAGGTTTGGAGAAATAGATCCGACATAGTCAAATACTTATTTACACCAAATGGGAGGAGAAGAAAATTAGAATGAGAAGAAGAATGCAATTGAACAACATCAAGTTTACCAAAATGTAATGTGTGAAAATGCATGATCTAATCAAAATGTCTATACTATCTAACTAGAACAATTTCCAAGAATATTACCTTAAGATCTAACTAGCTTCAAGAAAAGAGTATTTCGCTTCTATCCAAGTAGGAAGAGAAAAAAAAACTCTAACTAAACCCTATGGTTGCCTTAGACTTAGAAAATAACTATTTTGACTAAGCTAAAGTATAAAAGAATGGTAATAAAATTATAATTTCTGAGAAACAAAATACTAAATCACAAAAATAATTTCAAAAAAGAAAAGAGGGGTGAAAGAGGCACCTGGCACCAAAAGAGGAAGTCTCGGCCTAGGATGCTAGTGCATTGCACTATCATGTGTACAACAGGAAAATAAAAGGAAGCTTCTATAGGTTTTTTATTTAGTCCAACAAGTTACCCAACCTACACAAAACATAAAAGAGGCCTAGTAGCATACTAGATAATAAAATCTATTGCATAACACTTGAATCAACTTATTTGAATGACAAAAAATATAAATAGGAATGTGTAAATGCAAGAAAAGAGACAAGAAAACCTTCATGTGTTTCAATCCCTTAAAATGCTCGTAAATACAAAGTGTTGGATTTAGGATAGACAACTAAGAGGGGGGTGAATCAGTTGTTACCAAAAATTTGTTCTTTATTTACTTTAAGCCTTCTTATATTTCAATAGCATATCAAAGATTCAATCATGGAAGCATAATGCAATAATTCATGAGTAGAACCAAATTCAACACATATAACACCAAGATTTTGACGTGGAAAACCTGGTTAAGGGAAAAACCACGGGGTGACTAACCCAAGAATGTATTCTTTGTTAGAAGAATAAAGATGAATAAAATAGCACTTGCCAGTTAGGACTCGCTGCCTGAGCACACTTCTCACAAGAGGCCCACTGCCTACAGGAGACACACTGTCTACAAAAGAATATAAGTATTACATACTTGAACTGGAGATAAGCATCTTTACTATGCTTGAGTCAGTTCCATTTAATCTCAACACCTCTGCTCTGCTTCTCGCTCCTCTTCACAACTATCTTCTCATTGTCACCACAAGGATACATTTGAATGACTTCGTAACTCTTATTTATACATGACATTGACTTTGGAATGATCATCAAAGTCGGCACAACATACACTTATTTTATTATAGAGCAATTACAAAAATACAACTTGTCTTATTACACAAACTTCATGTGTATTACTATATTGTCGGCCACACATGATTAAGACTTCAATCTTCTTCGAGGAACATGCCATGCTTTGCAAAACATCTTCAAGATCATCCGCAACATGCGCAAATCATCTAGTCGGCTAAGATTGGGAGGAACACCATCACTCAAAGGTAAGTCTTCAATTATGAGCTCAATCTTCAATGCAGACCACCAACACAAACTAGACACAATCTAGAGACCCCCACAAGCTTGCTTGAATCACCAAGTACATCTACACCACTTCTACTTACTGTAGTCATTTGCATCTTCATCCGGAACCTCAAGAACACAGTCACCCATTACTGTCACATTAGAAGGATTGCTTGTGGACCTCCAAACCATGAACCAATTGAGTTGTCAATTCACATTAGCCTCCCAAATATGCCACTAGATCTACAGAACATGATATTATATTTTCAAATCTCATCGGACCTATTTGTGTCACTCTGCAACCTCTGAACAGTTGCCAGAACTAGTTTTACTCTCATGGCCATAAATCCTCCATATTTTCATGAGGATCTCTCAAATCTTGACTAGATCATCTTTAGACACATATCTATAAACACTTTGATGCACATTCTTTGATCTTCATCTAGCTAGGATCTTCACTTCATAGAGCTTCAATGTCTTCACTGATCTTCTTTGTTTCTGATAGGACTAATTTTCTCAATATCCTCAGCACACAACTTATCCAATCCTTGATCAATGCAACAAGACTATGTTGACATCAATGACAACACCAGTTAGGCCCATACTTGCAATAATCTCCCCCTTTGTCATTGATGGCAACATATAATATGAAAAACTATTTTAACCATCACGACAAGAACTTCTCCTCACTGACTGACATAGCTCCCCCTATCAACAACAACCATTCACATGTCTTCTTTTCTTTTACTGCTCCCCCTTTGATCAGCAACCACTTTATGTTTTTCACATGTCTTCTCTCCCCCTTTGACATCAATGGCAAAGTTCACATACTTGCAACTACTTCTCATGCTTCAGAATCATACAGATTGATCCCCCTGAGTAGTAGTCTCCTAACATCAATCCAGATCACAAGATATGACTGTGGGATCCATCGGACTGTTGCACATCAGTGCACCTTAATTCAGAACTGGAGGGGTAATAACCCCTAACTTCTCCCTGAGATACTCAAAAGAGTCCTTAGGTAGAGGTTTAGTAAAAATGTCTACAATTTGATCCTTTGAGGGCACAAACTCTAATTTGACTTCATTTTTGTTCACCTGCTCTCTCAAAAAGTGGAACTTGATGGATATATGTTTTGTCTTTGGATGCAACACCAAATTTTTTGATATGTTTATTGCACTTGAATTATCACAGAAGATTGTGATAGGTTCTTCATACTCCACTCTGATATCTCTTAGCATTTGTTTCATCCACAAAACTTGAGTGCAACTACCTGCTGCTGTAATACACTTTGCTTCTGCAGTGGATAGAGATATTGCCTCTTGTTTCTTTCTTGGCCAAGAAACCAACCTTTTTCCCAAAAAGAATGCACCACCACTGGTACTCTTCCAATCATCCACATCTCCTACCCAATCAACATCTGTATATGCATGAAGAGAGAAATTGTGGTCCTTAGGATACCATAATCATACTCAACTGTTCCCTTCAGATATCTAAGAATTCTCTTGATTGCCATGACATGAGACTCTCTAGGATTAGCTTGGAATCTGGCAATAAGACCAATAGTATTCATAATATCAGGTCCAGTTTGACTAAGGTAGAGTAGTCCTCCAATCATTGACCTGTACTTTTTCTGATCAGTCTTAGGGGATTCATCATCTTTACTCAGCTTACATCTGGTTGCCATGGGAGTGTTCATTGCCTTTAAATCTTCCATCCCAAATTTCTTCAATAATTCTTTCACATATTTGGTCTATGATATGAAGATTCCTTTCTTTGTTTGAGTGATTTACAGACCCAAGAAGAAATTTATTTCCCCAAACATAGACATCTCAAATTCACTTTGCATTTTATTTGCAAAAGTCTTGCACATACTATATTTTCCTCCAAAAATGATATCATCAACAAATACTTCAACAATCAAGATGTTTTCATGATCAATCTTAAAATACAGATTGTTGTCAGCAATACCTTTGTTGAAACCAATCTTCAAAAGATGTTTGTCCAATATTTCATACTAGGCTATAGGGGCTTGTTTGAGTCCATACAATGCCTTCTTCAACTTGCAAACCATATCTTCATGATCAAACAATTGGAATCCATCCAGTTTCTCAATGTATACCTCTTCTTCCAAATCTCCATTTAGAAAAGCAGACTTGACATCCATCTGATATAGCTTGAAATCTGTGAAGGCAGCAAAGGCAAGAAATAATCTGACTACTTCAATTCTTGCCACCAGAGCAAAAGTTTCTTCAATGTCAATTCCTTCGACTTGAGAATAACCCTTACAGACCAATCTGGTTTTGTTTCTTACTACTTCACCTTCTTTATTTAGTTTATTCCGGAAGACCCACTTAGTCCTAATCACATTTTTGTCCTTAGGTCTGGGGACAAGATCCCAAGTGTGATTCTTTTCAATCTAAATCAATTCTTCCTCCATTGCTTTAGCCCAACTTTCATCATTGCAAGCTTCACTTATTATTTTTGGTTTAATTTTTGAAATCAAACAATACTTCACTGAATCTTGAGCAATTTTTCATCTTGTTTGAACACCTTTTCTTCTATCTCCTATAATTTGATCTTTAGAATGATTCAGTCTTACATACCTGGGAGTTTTGGGAATTTCTTGCACTTCTGATTCTTGGATAGGTTCATCCAAACTTGTCTCTTCTTCCTGTAATTCAGGATTCTTCAGATCAGTCTGAATCTAAACTGCAGTTGGGGCTTGTTCTTCTTGGTCTGAGACATCATTCTGATCATCTGCTTCATACTCATAAAACCTTGAGGGATTTTCCATGCCTTCATCAACCTTCACATTTGTACTTTCTACAATCTTTCTCAATCTCTTGTTATAACACTGATATGCTTTGCTTTGAGTGGAATATCCCAAGAATATTCCTTCATCACTTCTAGCATCAAACTTGCCAAGGTCTTCATCTCTTTTGATGTAGCATTTACTACCAAAGACTCTAAAATACTTTATAGTAGGAGTGATACCAAACCAAAGTTCAAAAGGAGTCTTACCAGTATTGCCTCTGATTTGTACCTGATTAAGAGTGTAGACAGCAGTGCTCACAACTTCTCTCCAATAGATCTGAGGAACATTTGCTTCCATCATCATGATCCCAGAAGCATTTTGGATGGTCTAGTTCTTTCTCTCCACTACTCCATTCTACTGTGGAGTCCTTGGAGTAGCTAATTGTCTCTTTATCCCATGTTTCTCACAAAATGTTATGAACTCACCGGATGTGAATTCTCCACCTCTATCAGACCTAAGGCATTTTATGTTTATGCCAGTTTCATTTTCTACCATAGCTTTGAATATTTTGAACTTCTCAAGTGCTTCAGATTTCTTTTTTAAGAAAGTCACCCATATCATCTGGGAGTGGTCATCAATTAGCAACATGAAATACCTATCTCCTTGTAGACTCTTGACTTTTGCTGGACCACAGAGATCAATGTGTACCAAGTCTAACAATCTAGTTGAAGATTGTTCCTTACTTTTGAATGTGACTCTACTCTGCTTACCTAACTGACATTCTTTACACAAACTGTTAGCAGGTTTCATCAGTCTTGGAAGATCTCTTACAACCTGAGTGTTTCTTATCTTAATGATGATATCAAAATTCAAATGGCACATTCTCCTATGCCACAACCAACTCTGATCAATTTGAACAAATAAGCAACTTTTGACAGTACCAACCAATTGGAAGATGTTACCTTTTGTCTGTGTACTGGATGCAATCTCAGTTCCAGAGCTTTCAAAGATCTTGCATTTTCCATTTTTGAAATAGAGATCATAGCCTTTGTCCACCAACTGTCCAACACTAAGAAGATTATGCTTCAGACCTTCAACATACAAGACATCACTAGTTTTGTTTTTTCCATCAAAAAAGATGGTTCCTCTGCCTCAATTCTGCCAGCAAAATTATCTCCAAACTTTACAACTCCACCTTCATATATTTCCAAGCTTAAGAACTTACTCTTGTCGCCAGTCATATGGTGAGAGCATCCACTGTCAATAACCCATTCATCCTTTTCTTCAACCTGAGCAACCAAAACACTTTCTATTGTCTTATGATTGGCAGATTCAATAGGCTTTGGATCTTCTTCTTTGATGGCAATAAACACCCAGTCACTTCTGGATTTGTTTCCTATCTCAGATTCATCATCTATTACTCCTTCATCATCATCTTCTTGAACATAGTAAAACTTCTTCTGAAACCTTGATCTATTAGGGTTTAGCCTTGAAAACCTTTCCGGACATCTTGAGGCAAAATGACCAATCTTATTGCAGGCAAAGCATTTGAAAGGTAATTTTCCTTCATACTTACTAGATCCTCTTGGTAGTCTTTTTGCAATAAGGGCTTCAAGTTGTTTAGCTTCTAATTCATCTTCTTCCAAATCTTTCCTTGCTTTATCATACCAAGTTGATTTCCTTGAGGAACTTTCACCTGGATCATATCTTTGTTTACCTTTTGCAAAGGTACTAGCCTTGAATGCAAAGTCAATCTTGGGAAGTGCATCACCAAACTCAGCTAACTCAAATGTAGATATCTTACCAACTAATTGATCCCTTGTGATAGTTGTTAAGGATCTGATTTCCTTAATGGTAGCAACTTTGTGTTTGTATGCAGGAGGTAAAGATATGAGAACTTTAGCAACAATTTCATCTTTATCCAGTACTCCACCAGCACATCTAATGCCACATACAAGCTCATTTACTTTTGTCATATATAAAGTGATATTCTCATCTTCACTCATCTTTAAGTTTTCAAAATTTCCTTTCAGACTTTGTAGCTTAGCACACTTAACATATTTGTCTCCTTCATATAGATTTTCAAGCTTTGTCCAAATTTCATAAGCAGTCTTCAATCCCATAACATTTGTCAAATCCGAATCAAACAAGGCTCCGAATCAAATAAGGCACTCAGTAGGGCTTCTTTGGCTCAAAGATTATTTTCTGCATCTCTGACTTCATCTACAGTTATTGGGCCATTCCCTAGGGGAACGTATTTAGTTGAGGTTATGTTCCAATACTAATATCCCATGCATTGTATGTGACATTCCATGCGACTTTTCTAAGCAGTGAAGTTTGAACCATCAAACCTTGGACTATCCTTCTTGTAGGTCAACATTCTAGAGGAACTTGGCTCTAGTACCAATTGTTGGATTTAGGACAAACAACTGAGAGGGGGGGTGAATCAGTTGTTACCAAAAACCTATTCTTTATTTACTTTAAGCCTTCTTATATTTCAACAACATATCAAAGATTCAATCATGGAAGCATAATGCAATAATTCATGAGCAGAAGAAAATTCAACACATATAACACCAAGATTTTGACGTGGAAAACCTGGTTAAGGGAAAAACCACGAGGTGGCTAACCCAAGATTGCATTCTCTATTAGAAGATTAAAGATGAATAAAATGGCACTTGCCAATTAGGGCTCACTGCCTAAGCACACTGCTCACAAGAGGCCCACTACCTATATGAGACACACTATCTACAAAAGAATATAAGTATTACATACTTGAACTGGAGATAAGCATCTTTACTATGCTTGAGTCAGTTCCATTTAAGATCAACACCTCTGCTTTGCTTCTCACTCCTCTTCACAACTATCTTCTCATTGTCACCACAAGGATACATTTGAATGACTTTGCAACTCTTATTTATACATGACATCAACTTTGGAATGATCATCAAAGTATGCACGACATACACTTATTTTATTATAGAGCAATTACAAAAATACAACTTGACTTATTACACAAACTTCATGTGTATTACTATACTGTCGGCCACACATGACTAGGACTTCAATCTTCTTCGAGGAACATGCCATGCTTGGCAAAAAATCTTCAAGATCATCCACAACATGTACAAATCATCCGATCAGCTAAGACTGGGAGGAACACCATCACTCAAAGGTAATTCTTCAATTATGAGCTCAATCTTCAATGCGGACCGCCAACATGAACTGGACATAGTCTAGAGACCCCCACAAGCTTGCTTGAGTCACCAAGAACATCCGCACCACTTCTGCTTACTATAGTCATTCGCATCTTCATCTGGAACCTCAAGAACATAGTCGCCCATTACTGTCACATTAGAAGGATTGCTTGTGGACCTCCAAACCATGAACCAATTGAGTTGTCAATTCACATTAGCCTCCAAATATGCCACCAAATCCGCAAAACATGATATTGTATTTTTGGATCTCACCGGACCTATTTGTGTCACTTTGTCACCTCTGAACAGTTGCTAGAACCAGTTTTACTCTTATGGCCATAACTCCTCCATATTTTCATGCGGACCTCTCAAATCTTGACTGGATCATCTTCAGACACATATCTATAAACCCTTTGATGCGCATTCTCTAATCTTCATCTAGCTGGGATCTTCACTTCATAGAGCTTCACTATCTTCATTGATCTTCTTTGTTTTTGATAGGACTAATTTTCTCAATATCCTCAACACACAACTTATCCAATCCTTGACATTAATGCAATAGGAGTATGTTGACATTAATGAAAACACTGGTTAGGCCCATACTTGCAACACAAAGACCAATGAAAATTTCTTTGGGACGTTTAGGAGCTTGCCTTTAGGTCAAAACCCTATATTGGTCTTTCAACCTCCATGGATAGCCACTATGGAAAGATTGAAAATAACTGTGTGATCATATTTCCTAAGTGTGCTAGGAAAGTACCAGTAGCACAACAATAATAAAAGCTATGAGTACCAACCTTGGTCTATGGGGAAAAATACCCTAGTGTTCATAAAGGAAAATAAGGTAGTAGTCTACACCACAAGTTTACCAAAATAGAGATAATGGAAAATGCAATAAATATAGTAGCACTGTTATTTCTTCATCATGAAACAATGTTACCAAGCTTGAAACAACAAAGGAGGTTGCAAACTCCTTGAGGGTCAAATCAATTTTTAATTGACGTTAATCCTTTGTGGGAGCCTCCATAATGACCAAGTTGTAGGAATAAGTTTGAATAGAATTTGAGAAAGGGAGATGCTTCAACTCAAGGAGAGCACCAAAGACTAGCAATAGGGAGAGTCAAGAGTTCTTTTTTTCATGAGATTTTTCAAAAGTGAGTCCAAGAAGAAGTGGACAGGTTTCAAAAATGGGATTATATTGGAGTAAAACAGAATCCAAGGGTTGGGAATGCTTATAGAGGTTGTTTTATTTCCAAGTGAGTGTTACCACTGATAGAATCAAATGACTATGTAGGAAAATAATGGTTTTAAATTTGGGAATCTTCAAGATGCCAGCATGTCGCACGAACATTTGTGTGTCATGCTCATGTCCTAGGAAAATCCTCCAAGATTTTAGCACGTGTTCCCAGAATAAAAAGAAAGATAAGAATGTGATATGGAATCTAGCAAATATTGGTGAATGGGAAAATAAGGAAAGGTTAGGCTCAAGTGGCCCTTAAAACATGCTATGAGAGAAAATGCCAAAGTGGATCAAAATACAACATGAAATTGCAAGGGTATATAATTTTCTACATTACATTACCAAGCCATAATATGTAAATTCAAAAATAACATGATCACCTTATTGACAAATTTAGCTATTTGGCCACTTTTTTGTCCCCCATTTTGGTGCACTCACCCCCATCCCAAGCATAAACCACTAATGGTTTCTTATACCGTGGGCCAAACCAAGGGACCCAATTAGATTCCCAAATTGTTCCCATCATTTCTAATGTCTCTCTCATGATGAGTCCAACTCTTCCCATCATTTCTAATGCCTCTCTCATGATGAGTCCAACTTCCAAAGATAGAATGTAACTCCCAATATCAAATATTCCACCCACCAAACTTGGGCACTCCAATTAGGTCCATTCAAAACTTACAAGATGCTCTTACACATGCCACCATTAGTACTAAAAGATCTCTTCCATATCCTTCTATGTCCACTTTGTAACTTCTTCTTGTATACCTAACATGATCCACACCTTAATTGTAATAAGGAGGCTACTAAAAATCTCTAGTCACAAAGAGCATTGGTAGATTAGTGGTAGAATGACCCATCATGTGCATGGGAGGCCTTACATTTGAGATCTAGTTGGTCAATAGAAAATAACACGATATGAAAGGTAGACTAGGAGCCCTAAGCACCAAAGTTTGGCTCAAGGGTGTGTTGGAGAAAATAGCTACATCCAAACCATAATAAGGATCTTGCAAAAAACATTGAATCACAAAACATGATGGTAGCTCAATTGTAGAACATCCCAGAATGCACATGAGAGGTCCAGGTTCAAGTCCTAACTGGTCCATGAAAAATAACATGGTATTCGATCTAGACTAGGAGACCCAAGCACCAAAGTGTGACTCATTGGAGTGTTGGCGAAATTAGTCACTTGAATCATAATAAGAAGCCTACCAAAAATCTTTAGTCACAACATAGAGAATCAATAGCTTAGTAGTAGAGCACCCTAGCATGCACATGGGACAACCTAGGTTTGAGTCCTAGTTGGTCCATAAAAATAGCATGATATCAAAGCTAGAATAAGAGCCCCTAGCACCAAAGTGTTGCTAAAGAAGGATTGTTGGAGAAATGAGCTAGACCCAAATTGTAATAAGGAGTCTACTAAAAATCCCCAATCACAAAGAGGGTCAATAGCTTTGTGGTACAATACCTCAACATGCACATGAAAGGTCCTAGGTTCAAGTCCTAGTTGGTCCATGAAAAATAATAACATATTTCAAATTACACAGTAGAGTGTTTTATAAAAGGACAAACCCTAATTTGTTATTATCCATCTACATACTCTCATTCAAGATTCAAGTGTTATCATTCAAGGAGCACCATAGAGCATCAAAATTGCATCGTCAACTTAATGTGCTAAGTTCTAATATATTATAAGGAAAATAACAAATTTAACATAATTACCCTATGTAAATTAATTAATTAGCCATGAATAAATGATCTATCCTAGGATAAAGAGTTAGGATTGATAAATGCTCAAACGCTGAATAAATAAAATAATAGTACTTAGATTGAAACTTGATAAAGATATATTGTAACAGATGTTAAAAATTGATTCATCAATGTATCAATTCCTTAGAAATAATTAGATAAACACATGTGTGACAGTGAAATCCCTATATAATGCTCTAGTTCACTTTTACAGTTACAAAGATAACCTCCATGTCTATAGATATGAATCTTGTGCGTAGATCTAAACCCAACCCACAAATCTAAACTTCGCTAGTTTGGATATCTAGAAACTATTTATCTTGATGTCTTCACCTATGTTTCCAAAGGGGAAGTGTCGATCTAGACATCATTTAGGAGGTTGTTAGGCTAGGAGTATATTGTTTTTATCAAACCCCTATAATGATTTAGCGATTTGGTGAAAAGGATTGAACACAATAGGAAGTCATGCAATATGGCTACAAATGCTAATGTAAGTTGATGATGCAATTTTGATGCTCTATGGTGCTCCTTGAATGATAACACTTGAATCTTGAATGAGAGTATGTAGATGGATAATAACGAATTAGGGGTTGTCCTTCTATAAAACACCCTACTATGTAATTTGAAATATGGTGTGCTTTAGTTGGATCAAAATGGCTAGCTGTCCAAAGGAAGGAAACATGTTCGGTTTTAAATTTATAAGTACAAAAGTTATTTTTGGCACCCACAATTTTGGCCCCGGATGATAAATGGATAAAGCAAAGAGAAAGGCTATTTTTTAAGAATATGTGGAGATAAAATCATGTTAAAGATGAAATTATTTGTCAATTTTTCATCACAACATAAAAAATTTCACTTTATTATATTTAAATATTACATTACTAAGACATTAAGTACATAAATGAGAATCGATCATTTATAGAAGACATTTGTGTATCGTATGGTTTGTTTTGTTGTTCTCATGTACGGTTACATATTGTGGGTCTCGAGTGTCTCACACTCTCTACCCCATACGTACGATGTTGTCTTAACTATATCTATAAATCAAAATAGAGGTCTGGTATTTCTTGTTAGGAAAGGTTTTCTATTTGAACATATTTCTTAATCCACAAGCCAACTATTTCCTGTCCCCACACAGAAAGGAGGAAGTCATGGGTAAAGAAGCAATATTCATTGTCTGGTTCAATCTCGATGTTTTCTTTTCCGCCCCACAAAAATCGAAAACGAAATGAAATTCTATCTTTAAGAACTGTCAGTGGTTGTTCATTCACTCGTACACTCATGAATTGTCGTTTTCTACCACTGATATGTTGTATTCAATAATATCGTCGTATGGCCTTAAATTTGATGGATCTCCTCTAATATTATCCACTCTATTCAAACGTGACTCTTTTCAATATGAAACAATCAATAGTAATTTTACACCTCATTTTCAAATATTGATAATACTTTTTCATAAAAAATTTAATTATTGCAGGCTATTCACATTACTGCAATACTATAGTATATACAATCCTCCAAAAAGTATGGTGCTAGACAAAACTCAATTTGATGGATCTCCTCCAATCAATAATAATTTTACACCTCATTCTCATTTGTTGGAAAAATATTGATAGTACCGCCTTCTAAAAAACTCAATTATTACGAGCTATTAAATATTTATTTTAGATAAATAAAATTGTAATTTATAATAGGATGGGATTAAATGTACGAGAATTATATAATAAAATAAAAAATTAGTTAGAATTTTGATGTAAATTTAGGATGCAACAAATATTAGTTAATGATTTGTTCAGGTGTATAAAAATTAGTAAAATTTAAATAAATATTTTGGAACTAGTAAAGTTTTTGTCTATTATTTTGGGTTACTTTCATAACCAAGGGATTGACCGTGTACATGTGAATTTGACTTATGCAAGTGTAAATCTGATCTAAATGTACAAATTTGAGCTTTGTTTCTCTGAATATTTGCCTTCTATCTATCATGAATTTCTATGCATGTTTTTACATAAAAACTTGGTTGTGTGGTCAAGAGTTTATACATAATACAGATAGTACCTCCCTTATGTCAAACCTCATAAGGATACCAAGTCAACAACTTTGAAAATGATCAAAGACAATAAGCAAACATGCAACAAATGTCCTAGATGTTGATACAAGAACATAATGCAATAATATGTTTTGACTATGCTAATGAATGTATCTCAAATGCTCTTGTCAAATGATTCTAGGATGATCAAAACGAACAAGGATTTCTCTTCTAAATACAACTCCAAAGGTTGCAAATCAAATTTTTTCATGCATCAATTTGACATACAACTAGTTAGAAGTATTAGGTTGACCTTAAATTTGAATTTCTAAACTAAAATCTCAAAGGTCATTTCTACAATTGTGCATATAACCCAAGTCATTTGTGCAACTATGAATATGATGTGTGGTAGGAAATAAATGAATCTAAGGATTAGGACTAGCATCTAGGGGTAAGTGCAAATGGAGACCAGTAAGCGATCAAGTGATGTGCTAACTATTAGTGGAAATTGTGTCATTTGTAAGCTTGCCATCGCATAAAAGATAATTATCTCAAAATGAGTCTAAAATGAAATGAAAAAGTGTAACGTTTATGCATTTTTCACCAAATGTTACATTTTGTACCCACTTTGACTTGCATGTGAACTATCATGAGAATGCGCATCAAAGTAAAATCAAGCATCCAACATGAAAGTAAAAACACTCATAAGAAGGATATAAATAAAGATATATGGATGGCACTTCTTGGAACATGCACCCTTGCAGCAAGTGTCCTACCTTGGAAACCTATAAAATAGAACAATAATTAAATGAGTGTTAGCATCATATAGGCATTAAAATAAGAATATGCTATCTATATTCAAAAGAAAAAGAAACAAAGAAAGGGTTGAAAGATATTCCACTTGTGGTGGAACAAGGATACTGCCTAGGGAAGCAACCAATAGATAGTGCCTTGGGGCAGTATAAGTAATGTGGTACCTGTTGAAATGGTTTTTTGATCATGTGATAATAACTACAACCATACTCAAGAACTAAATTTTAATGACCAAGTTGTAAATTCCCTCCATTTAATTGCATGCAAAAATGCAATTAAGTTGGAGGAGAGTAGAAAAATATGTAAATTGGTATAATCTTAAAAATTTTAATGATCAAATCAGAATGTAAACATAACATCATGTAACATCATAAGAAGATCATATTACAAGTATGTTCTTGAAATCTCACATAATGATAGGTAGCAATATGCCCCCCATGTTACCTAAAAATAGGGCTATGAAATTAGCCATGATTGCTACATAAAAGATCCTAAATAAGCACAAATAAGTGTGTGATATAATCATGATAAACTTGTTTATTTAAAAATCAATCATCATAAAACATGCGAGCATAAGAAATAATCGTGGTTTGTATAAACATGAGAAAGCATAGGATCATAAGGTATAAGCTTGATAATCATGAGATCCCTAGTAATCGTCATATAAGATATCATGTTATTAGTCATGTGATTAAGAATAGTAATCATAAGCATTGAAATCATATGGAATAATCATGGAAGTATATAATTTATATAGTAGAAAAGTGTCAATATCATAATGGATGTAACCCCCAAGTGGGAAACCCCACCTAAATAATGGTATATATATGGGCGAAAGTTCAAAATTAAGTCACATTTTAGGCCAACTAAGGCATTGCAATATAAATGGTTTTGGTTAAAAAAATTAGGCAAAAAGGTTTTGACTAAAATGCTCCCACCTTGCATGGCACCTATGTGGTGAACTTAGGGTTTAGGTCAGCACATTTTTTCACCAGAACAAATTCAAGAGAAATAGTTTGCCCTGAAACTAAAAACATAAAAAATAAAAATCCTTTATTTTATTCATTTTGCATAATGTTTGTTGGAAACCATTTCATCAGAAACTATTTCTCTACCTCTATTTCACCAAACTTATTCCTTTCTTTCACCTAAAATAGTTTTTTCTTACATTCCTAGTGCTTCTTTGATCCTCTATATTCATTGGTTTAAGGTATGTTTTGGTCTCTCGCTTTCACCAATAGATGTTTTAATAGAAAAATTTAGTGAAATTTTTATTTTTAATTAAAAATAATGTTTTATTTAAGAAGTAGACTTTTTTAAATTATATATGTGTGTGTATATGTATATATGTAAATGTATGTATGTGTGTAAGTGTATATGTAAACACCAAACCCTAACCCCTAAATTATAAACATGAAACCACCATCAACAACTAACTAGGTAGGTAAATTGTAAACCATAAACACGAAAAAATGATCAACACCAAACCATAAATCGTAAACCTAAACACTAAACCCTAAACAATCAACACCAAAATCTAAACCTAGATAACAATAACACTATTTACCTTAAACCCGAAATCATCAACATCAAACCCTAAACCCTAAACCATCAACAACAAACTCTAAACCAACAACACAAAACCCTAAGTTAAATTAAATTGTCAACCCTATTACACCAAGAGGCATTCTAAACAATGCCAACAAGTCACAAAACATCATGTTGTAACCATGTAAATAAAAAATAAAACAAAGCCAACATATATTTTAAAAACTAAAACTCTTAAATAACTTTTAAATCAATAAAATAACTTTTACGTATTTGTAAAATAAAATAACTCTTCAATAAATATAATAGCTCTTAAGTGCTGATATTTCTCCCTCTCAATCTCTATATCTCAATCTCTCACTCCCTCTATCTGTAATGCCCTGCCATGCAACCCTAAAGATAAGTTTAACTAAGTAATAAAAAGGGTGAAATATTTTTTTCCTATAGAAGTGGTAATAACAAAACATAACATGGTCTAATAGCAACAAGCTAAACTAACATCTCTAGGGATAACATAGCTGCGTTATTGAAATATAACTACAACCAACAACATACATAGTTTAATCAAATACATCAACTAGGATCTTATATTACGACATCCAAATACATCAAGAAGTTTACATTAACATTACAAGTACAAAATAGTATATCTTACAAGAGGAATTACATAGTTTCATTTATACAAAAGCTCTCTTTCTAGATACATCAATTACATAATGATTTATTTCAATAGAACAGATCTAGATACAAATAGTACAAATGTATGTCTTCTAATACAGGTGCAAAACTGGAATCAAGGGAGATACATCTTCTTTACATACGAGCCACGATGCCAGAAAACCAATGGAATAAAGCAAACCATGTGGAACGCTAAGGTCCACCCCCGTGCTAGGAGATAACATGAGGTCCCACTACAACAACCAGTCGGGTAGACAAAAGACTATAAAGAACAAGGACAACACATGACACCAACAACATAGGTCAATATCACAAGCATCTCAACAGTACTTCCAGAGGAAACCACACTAGGCAATGCTAGGCTATAGTAGGGGTGAGTGTCATCGCATGGTCCTAACATGGGTTACCCTGACAGTCTCTCACTAGACGCCAGCCCCCATCTATGGTTACCCTGACAATCTCTCACCAGATGCCAGCCCCATAGGGTGACACATGCGGAACCAACATTCCTTTCGTGAGGACAAGGAAATTGATCTTGCCAACCAGGCCTTCTCATCCCATCCTTAGCCTAAACGAGCATTACAAGCATTGGTGAGAAATCCAATTATCTTAATTAGTGTGAAAACTACCCAACCCTCTAATTTATTATTATCACTAGGTTAACAACTTACAATGGGTTACCCTAACAGCCACTTTGGGCACCGGCCCCACATTGAGAGCCACTCCCCCTTCACTGCATCTAGATTCTCAAAGCCCAAAACATAAACCAAGCATGAACTATCACATTTCTCAAAATATACATCATTTCACATTACACAAAGCAAGGCATTCCCATATTGCATGCTCATCATAACCACATGAATAAGTACACTAAGCGAGGCATTCTCCATCTTGCACATGTATCATACCAACATAAAATAGGAGACAAAACTACAAGAGTGCATTTCATTCAACTCACATTCACGCCCTCCTAGGCCTTTGGAAACAACTTCTACAACACTTGACATCATTAAAAAAACATAATGGTTACACAACACATTCACTTTCCAAAGCACTTCCTAAACCAAGATCAATAATTCAATAACAAACCACAAATGCAACATATGATCTGATACAATAATAATGGTCGTAACAACATAAGGTAACTCTATCCCAACAATGCAGAACAATAATTACTTGAAGGGTTGCCAATTATTCTATAACAGAAAATCTAGTCAAACAAGATACTAAATAATTCATTTATCTGGCAAAATACTGAAAATTACCACTTAGTCAAGATTAAACGATAATAAAGTTATCGAAAACATGTTTCTAACTATTCAATCCTTAAACTCATACCCATTCAATCCCTCAATCTAAACTAGGCATGCTACTATGCATTCCATATCCTAGCATGGCTTTACTCTAGGATATTAATGGCATTTAATATATATTAGATAATATGGAATTCCAATAGTATCTAGACTATCACATATTTATTCAATTCCTATTCTTAATCCAACATTAAGTGAATCTATCTCATCAACTTCACACAAATATATACTAATTATTAACTATACAATAACTAAGTATATTAATTATTAACAATATACTAGCATAATGACCATTAAACCATAACGGAGATCAAATAATTTAATTTGAATATAAGAAATTATTCCTATATTAATAACACTATACTACTATTCAATTAGCTTAATTTAGTAAAAGATTTAAAGACAAAGGAGGCTATTACTTCTTTGTTTAACAACTCTACTTTCTCTAGTTCAATGTGAATTTAACATAAATCCTCTAAATATGAAAAGGAAATAGTCAAATGTTAATAAAATGTTGAGAATGATGTTACTACTATTTACATGCATTCGAGACAAATATATCAAATTGTGATCAACATGGAACCTAAGAAAGGCTTAGAATTCATGCTACATTACTCAATTAGCTCATAACCATTTAACTATGCTATCGAACTCTACAGATTTTGCAAATTATTCATAAAAATAAGTTTTCAAGATTATAGTCTCTATCTAGATTTCCTTAGGTTGGCCTTCTAAGGTTTGCAACGACACATAAATGCTACTAACATTGGCATTACAACAAAATTCTACATCCAAGCCTTTTAAACTGAACCAAATAACAAAGAATAGAAGAGAAATAAGTATGTTTCTAATTTGTGCCTCCCATAACACACAAAGAAGACCTCAAAATCTACATACAATGTAATCTACACAGATAACATTTTTAGTTAACAAAACCTGTCCCCAAAGATTATTTGATAAGGGCCCTCATGATGGACTAATCACAATGAATATGAGGTGGGTTGTCATTTGGGCTGAGCATAATTCAGTGATCCCTATCAATGCACAAATGTAGAACCTAGAGATTAAATGAGGTAATAATGACTCTTGATAATTCTATACACAAAATAAGATTTACCCATATAAAGAGAGCAGGCGATAAGGTGGCTGATAACACAGACAGTGAGAGTTTCAGTTCAGACAAATCATAATTCCAAGGAGATAGTATGGCACCCCACACCCAATGAGGATTTAATAATTTACACAAATCGGTGGTCTTAGACTGCCAAAAGAGTATGAGGGCAAATGAAGTGTGAAAAGGGTGGTTCTTCGGCTTGGCTTTTGGCATTCGTGAATCGAGAGCATCGCATACATACCTTTCTTAACTCAACAAAGAGTCTTAGTCTTGCTTTGTCCATCACCATGTAGTTGTTATCAAAACAAAGCTAGAATATAATACATATACACGCTTGAAAAAATATGGCCACGATTTTCAAATTAAACATGATCATCATCAAGGTTTGGCAGACAAAATATGTCAACATTGAATAAATAGAACAGATTTAGTTTTTGTGCTAGAAAAACAAAGAACTGATGTAAATACCTCCATAGCCTTGGATTGACTCCTTAGAACGTAATTCTTTTGTTTTCTATTTGCAGTCCCCTTCAGCTCACCTCAAACCCTGCAATTTGATATACTCGCCTGAGTTATTTACTTTCAACTATTTTTGCAAATTATTCCCCAAGCATCTGGTAGAGACATGAGACGATTATACTAGCACTCGTTTACCCCTCTCTAAAAATTGTTTGGAGATAATTGTGAGGTTTTTGTTGTAATGGCATAAGAGACTTTCATGCAATAGGAAATGGCAGGTATTGAGCCCAAATTCTAAAACCTTTCTCTTCCCCCTCTTCCTGAATCGGCCTCAAAAGAAATAAGGATTCCTACCTGTGATACTCTAGAGCGAGATAAAAGAATTAATAACCAAATATGTGCCCATTACAAATCTACCCCCCACTAATGTTTAATGGAATCACATTTAGAAAGTTCCTCGATGCTTAATATAGAAAAACTAGTAATTCAATTTCTGCCAGACTGTGGTGGCAATAACTGCCTCAGTCGACATGTAAAAGCTACATGGGAGGGCACAGTGGCACTCGGCTACCAAAAAGGAATAACTTTAATATTTACAACCTTCTAAAATGAGTTGATGTCTATCAAAAGATAAATACTAACATTTAGAGACTTCCTAGTAAGGATCAACATTTGTCAAAAGGTATTATTATCATTAAGAAACTTCCTAGTATGGTTTGACACCTATCAAAGGCCCCTGATAACATCTCCACAATACAATGTACTCCTATACAAGTTTAGTAGATAGACACGCCGAAATGATTTAATCTTCCTTGCAGAGGTTGGGTATTTGATTGGAATCTGATACAAAGAAGGGATCTAGACTTTGTTTGAAAAAATGAGGATTTGGTGCAAGATACACTAATAAGGTGCAAGAACGAACCAGAGATTATTTGCATGACAGATTTAAAACAAGAAGAGTTTGTTATAATATGACTTGATTAACCATTTGGCTACATTCAATCAGTAAGGGTATAGATACAATGCAGATATTGCTTGAAAAAGTACAAGAATGTATATAGGAGTGTCTTGGTTGGTGGTTACAGTGATTAAATTCAGACGATAGATGAGTATAAAACTTGAGATTAAAATTCATTCACATATCGATCATAGACAAGGGTTAAATTAACAAATTTCCAAATGTTATAGAGGAGCGTCAACAACACAGTGCTTAGCAATCTACAAAGGAAATACAATTCAAACCAACACTACATACCAACATTCTTCAACAACATACCAAATAATAACAGAGACTCACAGTCATGCACCAATCCACCAAATTGATGAAACACAGGACTAAGAACTCATCCTCATCAAGAATGATGTCAACTAAGGGACCTCATGTCATCTCCATTCCACAACTTCCATTGGTATGAAGGCACGCTCAGACCTTCCAATTCAGGTGGATTCGATGCCTGATACCTGCAACCTGCAGCAAACAAACGTGTTGAATACAAACATATATTTAATCATCCAAACATGCACATAGTGACAGGGAATCGCAGCGTAGTAGGGTACTCATTATGAATAATACTACACTGTCCCTTCACAAAACACATCACAAGTATCCACATTAAACAAGTTCATTAGTAACTAAACATCCAGATAACACATAATTAAATAATCACATAAATCACATACTAAACTAATCTACATAATCAATTAACCCATAAATGATCACATCATAATCATAATGTACTAATCATAAACATCAGCAGTGTCATCAACTACATCAAAATAGTAAACCTACCATCAACATGTGTATCATACCCTAAGTATTCCGAGTATTTTACCTTCTTCTTCATGCTCTTTAGCCCGACCACCTGCTCATCCAAGGTGAAAATGGAGGGGCACTACATGCTTCCCCCTAAAACTTGACTTCCTCTTGGAAGTCATAGACTAGGGTGGAAACATAACATATTAGTATTGCAATTTCCTATTGCCAGCATATGCATCCATATCAAACAATTATTCATAAGACAGGCACAATTGTTCAATAAAGACAAGAATAACAACAATTATTTACCTTTAAGGTGTATCATGTGATCTACTCATATCTAATCACACATATTTTGAAAGTTTCATACGATTTAAAGAATTACATTCACATATAATCAAGGGAAAAATACATCTCATATCTTATTTCCACTATGCTTTCGTCTATTTATCAACACACACCGTACAATTCTCCGTGGAGTCCTCCCTTGAACATACTATCAGAGGTTCGACATGAACATGATAGAAACAACACTTAACACAAATCGGGGCCAACAGACCCAAACATTTGGAATAGCCACCATAGAAAAAAAAATGTGAACCCAACTGGGAAAATAATCAAATTCAATCTTAAGTCACAAAATGCCGGCAATTTTCAACAACAAATCAAGTATAAGAAAAGAGTTTTGGTGACCACTCCTGTCATAACAAAGTTCAAAAAAAGAAAACTCACTGTTAACCCCCTACAACACATGAAACAATTATCAAAATTTCCAAAACAGCCAAATTACAAAACAAATTTACATCACGATGTGACTTATTTTAGCCACAAAAAGGGAGTATCCACTACACAACACTCAAGGACACAAGGTCCAAAATGCGTTAGAGAACGTGCACCAACACTCAAGGAATTAAGTTAACTACATCCTCTTATCTAAACAACTTTTATACAAGGATTTAAGGTAACACAATCGCTACTTATTTACTTGAACAACTTCTATCTTTTATACAATACAATTTCTTTCTACTAAACTATGGAAATATGCATTTGCTTCCTTATGCAAGAAGATATAAAAGGAATGTATGATATCACACACAGGAATAATTCAAAACTATAATTGACTTACATTATCACACTCTTGATCTCATAGGCCCAACACAAGCTCCTATTTGATCTCCTGCACACAGTTCTTACATAGGCATATACAATGATAACTTTCATAAACTACAATAGATCTTCCACATGCAGTCAAGACCAACTAGGAAATAGATGTCAAGTTATCAACAACCATGTTAAGATACCTTGCACATGACAACATCACATACCACATGACTCACCAAATGATTAAGTCATTCCAATACTTAATTACATACACTAATAGTAACCATGCTTCTTTCTTATATTGCACTAGTCACCATAAGAGAAACTCAAGTCTCAACAAGCACTAACATTCAGGAAAGACATACTGTTAGATATAACATCACATTTCTAAAAAAGAAGGAGAAAGAACACATAGCAGATACCTAAGTAGAACAAGGCATTAAGAATTTATTTCTTCTAGAGTCAAAGAACAAGTTTGTAAACTTATCAACCTTCTAATGTCATACTAATGCACACAAGTGGAAGGTACCATTACAAACTCACCACAAAGAGAAAATCACTTAACCTAGAGCGACAACAATAATCCAGAAGTCTCAGTGTTGTAGCCTAGGCTCTGATACCAAGTGTAATACCCCACCATGCAACCCTAAAGATAAGCTTAACTAAGCAATAAAAAGGGTGAAATATTTTTTTTTCTATAGAAGTGGTAATAACAAAACATAACATGGTCTAATAGCAACAAGCTAAACTAACATCTCTAGGGATAACATAGCTGCATTATTGAAATATAACTACAACCAACAACATACATAGTTTAATCAAATACACCAACTAGAATATTTCATTATGACATCCAAATACATCAAGAAGTTTACATTAAGATTACAAGTACAAAATAGTATATCTTACGAGAGGAATTACATAGTTTCATTGATAAAAAAGCTCTTTTTCTGGATATATCAATTACATAATGATTTTTTTCAATACAACAGACCTAGATACAAATAGCACAAATGTCTGTCTTCTAATACAGGTGCAAAACTGGAATCAAGGGAGATACATCTTTACATGCAAGCCACGATGCCAGAAAACCAATGGAATAAAGCACAACCACCTGACCATGTGGAAGCCTGAAGTCCACCCCTTGTGCTAGGAGATAACATGAGGTCCAACTATAACAACCAGTCAGGTAGAGAGAAGACTATAAAGAACAAGGACAACACATGACACCAAAAACATAGGTCAATATCACAAGCATCTCAACAGCACTTCCAAAGGAAACCACACTAGGAAATGCTAGGCTACAGTAGGGGTGAGTGTCATCGCATGGTCCTAACATGGGTTGCCCTGACACTCTCTCTCTAGACGTCGGCCCCCATCTATGGTTACCCTAACAGTCTCTCACTAGATACCAGCCCCATAGGGTGACACATGCGAAACCAACATTCCTTTCGTGAGGACAAAGAAGTTGATCTTGCCAACCAGGCCTTCTCATCCCATCCTTAGCCTGAATGAGCACTATAGGCATTAGTGAGGAATTCAATTATCTTAATTAGTGTAAAAACTACCCAACCCTCTAATTTATTATTAAGTTATCACTGAGTTAACAACTTCCAATGGGTTCTACAACCACTTTGGATGTCGGCCCCACATTGAAAGCCACTCCCCCTTCACTGCATCTAGATTCTCAAAGCCCAAAACATAAACCAAGCATGAACTATCACATTTCTCAAAATATACATCATTTCACATTACACAAAGCAAGGCATTCCCATATTGCATGCTCATCATAACCACATGAATAAGTACACTGAATGAGGCATTCTCCATCTTGCACATGTATCATACCAACATGAAACAAGAGACAAAATTACAAGAGTGCATTTCATTCAACTCATATTCACGCCCTCCTAGGCCTCTAGAAATAACTTCTACAACACTTGACATCATTTAAAAAAACATAATGGTCACACAACACATTCACTTTCCAAAGCACTTCCTAAACCAAGATCAATAATTCAATAACAAACCACAAATGCAACATATGATCTGATAAACTAATAATGGTCATAACAACATAAGGTAACTCTATCCCAACAATACAGAACAATAATTACTTGAAGGGTTACCAATTATTCTATAACAGAAAATCCAGTCAAACAAGATACTAAATAATTCATTTATCTGGCAAAATACTGAAAATTACCACTTAGTCAAGATTAAACGATAATCAAGTTATCGAAAACATGTTTCTAACTATTCAATCCTTAAACTCATACCCATTCAATCCCTCAATCTGAACTAGGCATGCTACTATGCATTCCATATCCTAGCATAGCTTTACTCTAGGATATTAATGGCATTTAATAAATATTAGATAATATGGAATTCCAATAGTATCTAGACTATCACATATTTATTCAGTTCCTATTCTTAATCCAACATTAAGTGAATCTATCTCATCAACTTCACACAAATATATACTAATTATTAACTATACAATAACTAAGTATATTAATTATTAACAATAAACTAGCATAACAACCATTAAACCATAACGTAGATCAAATAATTTAATTTGAATATAAGAAATTATTCCTATATTAATAACACTATACTACTATTCAATTAGCTTAATTTAGTAAAAGATTTAAAGATTTAAAGACAAAGGAGGATATTACTTCTTTGTTTAACAACTCTACTTGCTCTAGTTGAACCAATATGAATTTAACATAAAGCCTCTAACTATGAAAAGGAAATAGTCAAATGTTAATACAATGGTGCGAATGATGTTACTACTATTTACATGCATTCGAGACAAATATATCAAATTTTGATCACACATGGAACCTAAGAAAGGCTTAGAATTCATGCTACATTACTCAATTAGCTCATAACCATTTAACTATGCTATCGAACTCTACAGATTTTGCAAATTATTCATAAAAATAAGTTTTCAAGAGTATAGTCTCTATCTAGATTTCCTTAGGTTGGCCTTCTAAGGTTTGCAACGACACATAAATGCTACTAACATTGGCATTACAACAAAATTCTGCATCCAAGCCTTTTAAACTGAACCAAATAACAAAGAATAGAAGAGAAATAAGTATGTTTCTAATTTGTGCCTCCCATAACACACAAAGAAGACCTCAAAATCTACATACAATGTAATCTACACAGATAACATTTTTAGTTAACGAAACCTGTCCCCAAAGATTATTTGATAAGGGCCCTCATGATGGACTAATCACAATGAATATGAGGTGGGTTGTCATTTGGGCTGAGGATAATTCAATGATCCCTATCAATGCACAAATGTAGAACCTAGAGATTAAATGAGGTAATAATGACTCTTGATAATTCTATACACAAAATAAGATTTACCCATATAAAGAGAGCAGGGGATAAGGTGGCTGATAACATAGACAATGAGAGTTTCAGTTCAAACAAATCACAATCCCAAGGAGATAGTATGGCACCCCGCACTCAATGAGGATTTAATAATTTACACAGATCGGTGGTCCTAGACTGCCAAAAGAGTATGAGGGCAAATGAAGTGTGAAAAGGGTGGTGCTTCGGCTTGGCTTTTGGCATTCGTGAATCAAGAGCATCGCATACATACCTTTCTTAACTCAACAAAGAGTCTTAGTCTTTCTTTGCCCATCACCATGTAATTGTTATCAAAACAAAGCTAGAATATAATACATATACACGCTTGAAAAAATATGCCCATGATTTTCAAATTAAACATAATCATCGTCAAGGTTTGGCAGACAAAATATGTCAACATTGAATAAATAGAACATATTTAGTTTTTGCGCTAGAAAAACAAAGAACTAGTGCAAATACCTCCACAGCCTTGGATTGACTCCTTAGAATGTGATTCTTTTATTTTCTATTTGCAGTCCCCTTTAGCTCACCTCAAACCCTGCGATTTGATATGCTCGCCTGAGTTATTTACTTTCAACCATTTTTGCAAATTATTCCCCAAGCATCTAGCAGAGACATGAGACGATTATACTAGCACTCATTTACCCCTCTCTAAAAATTGTTTGGAGATAATTTTGAGGGTTTTGTTGTAACAGCATAAGAGACTTTCAGGCAATAGGAAATGGCAAGTATCGAGCCCAAATTCTAAAACCTTTCTCTTCCCTCCTCTTCTTGAATCGGCCCCAAAACAAATAAGGATTCCTAATCATGATACTCTAGAGCAAGATAAAAGAATTAATAATCAAATATATATGCCCATTACAAATCTTCCCCCCACTAAGGTTTAATGGAATCACATTTAGAAAGTTCCTCGATGCTTAATATAGAAAAACTAGTAATTCAATTTCTGCCAGACTATGGTGGCAATAACTGCCTTAGTCGACATGCAAAAGCAACATGGGAGGGCACGGTGGCACTCAGCTACCAAAAAGGAATAACTTTAATATTTATGACCTTCTAAAATGGGTCGATGTCTATCAAAAGATAAATACTAGCATTTAAATACTTCCTAGTAAGGATCGATATTTGTCAAAAGGTATTATTATCATTAAGAAACTTCCTGGTATGATTTGACACCTATTAAAGGCACCTGATAACATATCCACAATACAGTGTATTCCTATACAAGTTTGGCAGAAAGACACACTGAAGTGATTTAATCTTCCTTGCAGAGGTTAGGTATTTGATTGCAATCCAGATACAAAGAAGGGATCCAGACTTTGTTTGAAAAATGATTATTTGGTGTAAGATACACTATAAGGCGCAAGAACAAACCAGAGATTATTTGCATGATGGATTTAAAACAAGAAGAGTTTGTGATAATATGACTTGATTAACCATTAGGCTACATTCAATCAGTAAGGGTATAGATACAATGCGGAAATTTCTTGAAAAAGTACAAGAATGTATATAGGAGTGTCTTGGTTGGTGGTTACAGTGATTAAATTCAGACGATAGATGAGTATAAAACTTGAGATTAAAATGCATTCACATATCGATCATAGACAAGGGTTAAATTAATAGATTTCCAAATGTTATAGAGGAGCGTCAACAACACAGTGCTCAGCAATCTACAGAGGAAATACAATTCAAACCAACACTACATGCCAACATTCTTCAACAACATACCAAATAATAACAAAGACTCACAGTCATGCACCAATCCACCAAACTGATGAAACACAGGACTGAGAACTCATCCTTATCGAGACTGATGTCAACTAAGGGACCTCATGTCATCTCCATTCCATAACTTACATTGTTATGAAGGCACGCTTAGACCTGCCAATTCAGGTGGAGTCGATGCCTGGTACCTGCAACCTGCAGCAAACAAACGTGTCAAATACAAACATATATCTAATCATCCAAACAGGCACATAGTGACAAGGAATTGTAGCATAGTAGGGTACTCATTATGAATAATACTACATTGTCCCTTCACAAAACACATCACAAGTATCCACATTAAACAAGTTCATTAGTAAATAAACATCCAGATAACACATAATCAAATAATCACATAAATCACATACTAAACTAATCTACATAATCAATTAACCCATAAATGATCACATCATAATCATAATGTACTAATCATAAACATCAACAATGTCATCAACTACATCAAAACAGTAAACCTACCGTCAACATGTCTATCATACCCTAAGTATTCTGAGTATTTTACCTTCTTCTTCATGCTCTTTAGCCCGACCACCTGCTCATCCAAGGTGAAAATCGAGGGGCACTACACTATCTCTACCTCTCTTTATTTCTATCTCCTCCTCTTGAGTGTCTTCATATCTTTCTATACACTAGTAGAAAAAAATAAATAAATGACTAAATAAACTACCAAAAATTGGTCATGTGATCAGTAGTTTGGTCACGTGACCATTGGTAGTTTATTATTGGTCATTTATCTCGCAACCAAATTTATGACCAAATAAATTTTAGTCATTAATTTGGTAGTATATTTAGTCATAAATTTGGTAGTATATTTAGTCATTAATTTGGTAGTATATTTAGTCATAAATTTGGTAGTATATTTAGTCATCAATTTGGTAGTATATTTAGTCACGTGATCATTGGTAGTTTATTGCTGGTCATTTATCTTGCAACCAAATTTATGACTAAACAAATTTTAGAAATTAATTTAGTCATTAATTTTGTAGTATATTTAGTCAACAATTTGGTAGTAAATTTGGTAATTTGGTAGTATATTTAGTCATCAATTTGGTAGTATATTTAGTCATTTCTTTAGTCATTGTAATCATTTAGTCATTGATTGTTGTTAGCTGGTCCTTTATTTAGTCATGGTAGTCATTTTTATTTACTGGTTTCCATTAATTGGTAGTAAATTTAGTCATGATATGAATAATTTATTAAATACCATAAATTTTATAATGCAGAAAAAATATATTATTAAATTTGAATTATAACATAAAAGCAAATAAATTTGGAAAACTATATATTTTATGATGCTGCCAAGTAAAGATTGATAAATTTGAGCCAACACTTTCTATTTGAGAATCATCCAATAAGAAAATGAAACAAGACAAAGCAAAGTGGCAATAAATATTTTTTTTATTGGAACAATGTAGGAAAAGAATTACAAATAATAAAAAAGCAGCACAAGGCTGCCATAAGAAAAAACTAGTTCGTCTTTGTCATGTACAGCTAACTACAAGGACTGACTAAAGAAAAAACCAGTTCAGCAGCCACATTAGATACAATAGCAAAACAATGGAAAGGCAGGTCAGACCGATGAAGCCCTTCACATCTTTTGACACTTAGAAAAGAGATCTTGCCACCGAGCATTCCATGAGACATCATTTCTTTTGGCATTCTATTAACAAGTTTAGGTGCTTTGACTGCAGCCTTGGTGCATTCCATATTCTCCTTCACACAAGTCATTGAGGTGTTAACAGTTTAAACTAAAATTATGGCAACAAGAATAACTTGCTGAGGCAGTTAACAATAATAGCAAGTACCAAAGTTGCAGCATGTTTTTTGACAAGCAAGATTCAAAAAATATAAACAACAAAATCTAAAATGAAATCATGTTAACATTTCAAATTCAAGAATTGAATTCTTAATATATTACTGAGTGTTGAAAGATTTTCACAAAACTTACGAAAGAGCCCAAACAGTTTTAGATACAATGCTATTGTCTTTCGACTCACAAGTTTGTAGAAAAGAATCACTTGTCATGGAGGCAAGAAAGAACGGTGTAACCTCAAACTGCAAAAAAAACACATATTAACGTATTATCTAATCTCAAAATTTTAATGACATAAATTTCTTGAAGAGTATTGAAAAACTTTTAGTTGGTTTAGGTCATGCAAAAGTTGTCTATATCATAGGGTTAAGAGTATATCAAAAGCTTAACTACTGTAATATATTCATTTATAGATAAAAATTGTTCTCTTTAAGGCCTGGGGGTAATGTCATCACATCGGCGGGGGGCGAAATGACATTATTTAACCATTACTATACATTAGAAGTTCAATTTAAAATATTTTTGTAAACACATCTCTTATAACAAATAATCACCATCGATTAAAAAAAAGAAAGATAGCATTTAGATGAACTCCTCATTTATATTTTGTAAACACATATTTTATAATAATAAATCACCATCAATAAAAATGATGTCATTTGGATGAACTCCTTATTTATTGTCAATGTCCGTAATTATTCTTGTATTCACATCAAACGGTGCTCCTACCCAAGAGGTTTCTTTAATAAAGTATGGTAAACTTGAATAATAACAGAAGAATAGTATGAATAGATAAATATAGAACAACCTGAGATAATCATGTGATACTTAGCTCTAGCATTATAAATAAATAAAACTAGTTTACAAGACAAATAGTGAACAATACTAAGGCTGGGAAGGTATCACATAACTGAATTGTTAGTTCACTTTTATAGCTCCAAATTTAGTTGGAATTATAAAAATAGGTTGGATGCATAAAGGTAGAAAAGTACATGACAAGAAAGCTTTAATCTCGTTACCTGTGTTTTGTGTCTGATATGTAGTGCTCCTCCGTACTCACTTTGGTTGTGCAGGAAATCTGGCTAAGGAATACTTCTCTGGTTTGAGGATCGAGTTGGACATTGAATTTTATTTATCAAAGGATGTTAACTGGATATGGGCATCAAACAATGAAGGTACCCAGAGGTAAACTTAGATACCTAAACTTCGTGACTAATCTGTGACATTTAGCATGTTTTGGATTCAATGTAGCCACACTTGTTTTACTATGGCACATAACCATATTGAGACATAAATTTGTGATATGATTCTACAAAAGGAACCCTTCTTTTGTTATTTCAAAAAAAAGATATGAATGTCTTTCATAACGGGTTCTGCACTATATTGAACGAAATTTTGTTAATGAATAGGGTTGGCATTAATGTTACAAGTAATCCATTCCAGAGCGTTTCCAGCTTTGAAATATAACTAATTTCTGCCTGCAATAATTGTAGTTGCTAGGAAGTTTCTCCAATAAATCTATTTTGGGCATAATATGTGATCATTGTGATTCATGCATTCTATGTATTTAACAGTCAAATAAGGTGTCAGTTTTACATTAATAGTTGGGTTTGAAAATAAGCTCGTCGGTTACTCCTGTCAGTGAGGCCTTCTTCAACTGCCGTCAGTTTATTTTGAGACAGGGGATGTTAACTCCTAAGGGGGGGCAGGAAATCAGTAGGGGGTTACATTCTGCATAAGAAACTTCTGACTTCTTCTTTTAGGGGGACCGAGAATCTCCAAGGGAGGATTGTCCTTGATTTTATGGTGAAAACGGATTCAGTCTTGGAGATTAAGGGGGAAAAGAGAGCAGCTGAGAAAAGGGGGGGGAGAGGAGAATGTTTGGAAACATCAAGAAGTAGACAAATATCGTCTCGCCCTTGACAGACTCGATGAGGTATGAACAATACAATAGCCCAAGCTCTTACAACTTTCCTTTATTGCATTCTTCCATAATGGTTGTTTTTAAGTTTAAATCACACTGTGTTGGAAATTTGGGGGGGGGGGGGGGTGGGGGTTCTCCTCCATTACTGTTAAAATCTAGGTTTACTTGTTTTTATGTCATGGGGACTTTTGATACGGAAATTGGGCCTTTAAGTTGTGAATTACGGTCACCTTGACAATGATTTCAAATGGTATAAATACGGTGTGCGTTGCTATTGTTGAGTTTATTTTCTGGTGGGAAGTTCATATATGTTTTAATTCACTTTTATTGCTCTCTGTCGAAGCATGCTCATTAGAATTACCATATGTATAATGGCAAAAGATTTGCGTGAATCTCTGGATCTGGTGTCAATGTGTATAACCTTCAGACAATCAGTTTTGCTCTGTATCTCTTATCCTGCACCGTTACACTTCATAACATGACATCCATTGATAAGTAAGCTTAATCAAATCCATTTAGTGAAAATTCATGTAATCATTGTATTCTATGAGATGACACCTCTTTGAGGCATTTTGTCAAACGATTCGAGTGTCTTGATTTAAGTTTTTTTTTTATTTACATTAGTTTGCTCGGTGGTTGCCCTTAACCTGTTGCAAGTTCTTTACTAACAACAATGATATGTGAGTCTTGATCCATTTAAATATCTTCCAAATGATTCGTGTTTATCTCTATCTTTAACCTCCATTCTATCCATTTGAAAACGAAATGAGAATCTTCATATTTTTTTTCAAAATAAAATTGATACCATTAAAGGCATTATGTTACCATCCTCTGAATGGAATGGACTTTTGGGCTAGATTATTTCCTATGCTTAATCACATCCATTTAATAAAGAAAAATGCCAAGGGGAAATCTGTTGGGTTGGCCATGAATGATGCCTATTAGCAATCAATTTTGTAAATGTTAATGTGCTGTCTGGCGCCAGAATTGAACTAATCGTGAGTCTTTCCCTTGTTATCCACTGTAGTTGTAATGTGATGGCGTTGGGAATCCAATAGTTCTACGCCCGTCAAATGCATTTGTTTGAAAGTTTCTAAAGCCACTTTTGTAAATCCACTTTGTGTCGCATTCATTGTGCTCCATGAGATTAAATCTCTTAGAGGCATTCCACTAAATAGTTCGCTTGCCTTCCATTGCAGATTTGATGTTATTCCTTTGTGGTAGTTATTCAGGGCACTTTCTATAATAGACTCTATTTAGAAATCTTCTATTATTAACAAAGAGTTAGCTTTAATTTTTATTCAAGGCACTCATTATTGTGTAAAGAAAACTGCTTTATCTTTGTCTCCGTGTTCTACATTCTTACCCGATCAGTTACAAATAGAATTGTTAAGTCAAGTCCATTTTGTGTGTTCCTTACCTATCATGTAATGTCTTTCTTGTAAGATTAAAACGGATCACTATTGTGGAATCCAAACTTAGTTAATCCCGTAGACCATGTCCAAGTAGTGGTGACTTTTATGTACCTATCACGGGTAAGTGGAATGTAATCTCATTTTAATAATTGTGTAAGGCTTGTTATAATAGTTGGTTTTATGTCACTAAAAAAAATGGAATATGAATGGTGGTTGGAACGAGATATGAATGGTGGCTTGTAGTATTTTGGGAAGAAATTAGTAGAAAGAGTTCTGTGGATTCACACATGCTGCCAACATGTATAGATCATCAATAAAATTGTATTTGATCTTCTTGTTATGTATTCTCTATTGGTCTACTATGCTTGGTATTGAAGAGCAAGGATTAGACTCAGTTTTTGTTATGTGTAATTGACCTTCCTTTGATTGTGAATGACCTGTGAAATCAGCATGCCTTTTTATGACTATAGGCATGATGTATATATATGCTATCGATCCGCCGTTTTGGCTGATTGTTTAATTTTAATTTCAACCTCTTTTATCATCCTTGTCAATCTTGTTGCTTAAAATTGGCGGTCGTGTTGCATTTTTGTTGGTTGTCTCTCAGGATTTTTTCGGCCTCTTTTGTGTATATGTCCAAATCTCTACCTCTAGGCCTTCCTATAATTAAAATGACCCTCTGTATGTATTTTATCAATCTTAATTTAAATCAATTCTCAGCCTTTTGTATGCTTTTAAAACTCTATATATCTTCAGCCTGGTTAATTAGTTTATCCTCTGCTAATTATGTTCTTTCAAATTTGGACTTGTCTATGTGACTTAGTTGTGCCTCCACTGTTGAAGAATGTTAGCTTATTTCCATTACATGTTTACGTTTAAGAGTTTTTTTTTTTTATAACCATAACTTACATGGATGTCTTTCAAGTAAAGAAACCCTACTCTGTCTAACTATTGTGCAGGACATATGTGTAACTGACATATGATTTATTATTATTATTTTAAGTCGATATTACCTTCTCTAAAGGGGTTTTATAGTTATTGAGTACTTGGTGATTGAATATTAAAGTAGTGGTTGTGATAAAACTTAATTGTAACAGTTTTGTAGATGTTTAGTCGTATCCAAAAGCTTGTAGTCAGGCATTAAGGTTTCCTTGAAAGGATGGCATTATAGATAACTAGAGTAGGATTATCAAGTCAAAGTGCTTACTCAAAGATATATTTTTTTTATTTCAAATTAATCTTTCTCTTAAACATGCTTTGCATTATGGTGGAAGATTTAAAATAAGCCTTGCGTCTTCAGTCAAACCAAGGGCTATAGGATGTAATAACCTGAATAGATTGAGTAAGTTACTTAAGGAGATTGTGGAATTCCTGTGTAACGTTATGAGGTAGTTTCCTTGAAATTTGGAATGAATTGGTGAAGATGTCTAATATTTTGAAATAGTTCCTTAGCAGTGTTTGATCATATCTTCCTTATATAAGAATGTATGTAATCGTAGGTTCTGGGCAAGAGTTAAACTTGGTCTTGACTCATTACATGATTAGTCCATTTACTTAATGCAAGGGCAAGGATACCTATCTATCTAATATTCTATAGACCCATTTTGTGGAATGCAAACTCAAGTCCCGAACTACGATGTCTCTGCACTGCATGTATGTAGGCAAGGCCATCATGAGCCCCCGAGACATTAGGTCGGCTTCTTAGGGCCTTAGGCCTGTCATTGATATAATTGATATTTGAATTATGTAATTAATAAGGACTAATGTTTTATTAGATGTGCAGTTGAGATTTATAGTCATGCAGGAGCTAAGGAAGCACCTTCCCATTTGGCAGATAGATGACTATCTGGTAGTATTGGTAACTATGTATAAATGTGTATCAATTTAATTGAAAAGTTGTACCTTACATTGCATATTCGATGGATATCGATAGACACCGTTATGTAATATGAAATTTATTAAGTTTAATCTTGTATATTATTTTTATTATTTCATTGATTCATTCTTGTAATCACTAAGTTTTTCTGGGGTAGACATTACAATCTTGTGCGTGAGTGTATCCATCTTGTGTATTCAGATTTAGAACAAACAACGGCTGTTAGTTAGATCATGTAATGTAGTCATGTTTTGAATGAGTTATGTATGTTGTTGTTGGTTATTGCTTAATTTCAATAATGTTGTCATGCTATCCCTAGGGATGTAGTTAACTTGTTGTATTAGTCTATGTTATAATTTGTTAATTCTATTACCAAGAGAAATATATATATATATATAGAAATATATATATATATATATAGAAATATATATATATATATATCTACCTTTTTATTGCTTTAGTTGATTTATCTCTAGGGTTGCATGGCGGGGCATTACATTTGGTATCAGAGCCAGGTTTTCAGCACTGGGATCTCTGGTTAAGGTGGTTGCCCACACAATTCTCCTTATGCATGTGATAGGAACCCATGTGTTGGATACCATACTTTAATCTAAACACCTAGCTTGATGTATTGATAGATGATGATGATATTGACATTCAGTGTCGTAGAAGAGTAGAGTGAAAGAAAATTGGAAAAGAGAAGTGGATAGAAAGAAATGTTATGATTTTACAAAGGGAATCACATTAGTTATGGGAATAAATGTACTTATGGTAGTAATGGAAATTGTGTATGTAAATGTAAGTCTTCCCCTGTAAACGTGGAAAAACTAGTAACTGTGCATTGGTTGAGTGTTGTGAATACCCCGTACATGTTGTGTGTGCCATAGGATGGTGATACTGGGTACCCATCCATTGGGGAATGTGTGTATTTTTGGTGTGGGATTAACCATACCATAACATGTGTTTGTATGTTTGTCACCCGATTGAGGGCCAACCCTTGTGTGGTTGAATATATATATATATATATATATATATATATATATATATATATATATATATATATATATATATATATATATATATATAAAAGAGTAGCCAAGAGTTAGATTCATAGATTCTCTTCTTTTGGTTCTCTAGTCCCTTAGTCTGTGAAGGGGTAGTAGCAGCCACAAAGTTCCTTGGGCAAAGTGTACAACATACGCTTATGACAGCGCAGAGCGGTCCCTCGCTTAACCAAACCCGAGGAAACGTACTCACTACTTTCCCTTATGATGGATCAAAGTACTTGATTCATATGTGTTAGCCTAATCCCCACAGTTTCTGAGCATCTAGATGGTATTTCTTGGATGATCACCTACCTTGTCTTCATGAAAGGTATAGTATGCCACATGAGTTGTCAGTTGGGGACCGGGGTTTAGGACTTATAGGGACAACCCAACTAGAACTATGTGATGACATGAGTCGTCACTTGGGGGCCGGGGTCTAGGACCTACATGGATAACCCAAGTGAGACCATGTGCCCCATGTATATTTTGAGGTCCAGCATGTGGAGGGAGATTTTTTACCCATGCTGAGATAGATCTTGTGTCTGCACGTGTTCTGACATGATGCAATAGGTACAATGCCACACCCCACTAATGTTCCGACACAGTGTTGGTGATGATACCGTGTTGTTGATAGTAGCGAGCTAGGCTCAAGGACACGATGCCACGTGCTTAGACACATGAAGGTGCACTATGAGATTGTGTTATAGCCTACTTGTGTGATGAGCATAATGGGGCCTCACACACTTGTAGAGGGATACTCATGGTTGCTTCCGACAGTGTTGGGTCAGTTAGCATATGGGTAGGTCCTAGCCATGTATACCTCTAGCTATGGCGAGTACCTGCATGTGCCTTTTCCACAAGGTATCGCTATGTGGGGTGTGTTCTACGCGTGCCTACTTCCACGGAGCCACAGACACACTGCCATGTGGCATACGGCCAGTACGTGCCTTCTCCAGCTGGCATATGACCATGCCGTGCTGAGATACGATGCGGGATGTGATCGAGGTGCACATTCCATGCGGGAAACCAAGGAGTGTGCGGGCCACTTGGTTAGTCCATGTCGTGTGACGACGCGATGTAGGGTGTAGCCGAGGAGTACACTCTAAGCCATGTGGATGGCATGCTCATTCTGCACCACATGAGGGCTACTGTTATAGCCTGACGCTGTTCCCTCCTTCCTTGTTTGGTGGCTAGCATCTAGTCACATAGTGTTGTACAGTGTAATTTTGAAGATTGTCGACTTTCTTTGTGGTTATTGATTATTTTCTATTGATTGTGAAGGCCGGCACTTTATTTCTAATTGATTGTGATGGTTTAGCCAATCTTATTTACTGTAGCCCTTGTGGTTACATTTGATTTAGTGTTGAGATTGCACGCATTTCTTGCTTTATTGTTGAAATTGAATTTTTACTTAATCTTTCTTTATGATTTTGGTGGCTAAACTAGTTTATCCTTATTATTTTCGATGTCGGCCATATGTCGTATTGTGATTCCTCTCCAAGGACGTATGAGGCAGACTTGGTGAGTGTATACGAGGAAGGAGATGTAGGGAACCTTGAGGATGGGGGTATGTGAGGTTGTTATACAGCTAGGACCCACTACCCACCTATGTGTGATGACCATCTCTTGGAGGCTAATCACCTTATACAACAAGAGAGAGGTCATGATGGCTTGTTCAGATGGTCTGACCCTGCGAGGGTGGCCTAATACTAACAAGTCACTGAGTGTGAGGTATGGATTTTGTGATATGGATTTAGCTCTTGGCTCATGGATTATGCAGTATGGATTGGTATGTTGTTGTTTTTTCAGTATCCAGATGAACCCTTGTGTAGCCTTGTGATGTGATTTCTAATGAAGTGAATTTGTGGGTATGTGAATTATGAGAATTGTACTTATGAAATAATAATTTGTGTTTGGACTTGGTATGGTACAATAATGATAGTGAAATATCTTGTTTATAAATGATGGTTAATTATTGGAGAGTGGGTGTTTTACATGTAAAAATATGTTGACATGGTGCATCCTGACCCATTGATTTCTTAACAGCATATTGGTAGAGGAATTTCAATAGTGGTGTATGGGAAATTGAATACTTTATATGATTATGATAGGATTGAAAAGAGTGCAATGTTTCCTTGTCCTAAAAGAAATTAATGGAAGTCTACGCTAACATGTAAGGAATTTGGGTGGTTTATGTACTATGAAATTATTTTTGAAATGCATGATCTGATTGGATAACATTGAAAGTTAGAAGGGTATTATGTTGGAATGGAGTATATAAGTAATATCTTGGTGAGATAAATCCTTTCCATTGGCAAATTAATATATACTATCTTTATGAAATGAAATAGCTTGGATGTGTTACTAACGTGTTATGTTACCACCCTAGCTTGTGACTTCTAGGAGTAAGTCAAGTTTTAGGGGGGAGGATGTAGTGCTCCTCCGTACTCACTTTGGTTGTGCAAAAAGTTTGGCTAAGGAATACTTCTCTGGTTTGAGGATTGAGTTGGACATTGAATTTTATTTAGCAAAGGATGTTAACTAGATATGGACATCAAACAATGAAGGTACCCAGAGGTAAGCTTAGATACTTGAACTTCGTGACTAATCTGTGGCATTTAGCATGTTTTGGATTCAATGTAGCCACACTTGTTTTACTATGGCACATAACCATATTGAGACACAAATTTGTGAATGAAATTTTGTTAATGAATAGGGTTGGCATTAATGTTACAAGTAATCCATTCCAGAGCGTTTCCAGCTATGAAATATAACTAATTTCTGCCTGCAATAATTATAGTTGCTGGGATGTTTCTCCAATAAATCTATTTTGGGCATAATATGTGATCATTATGATTCATGCATTCTATGTATTTAGCAGTCAAATAAAGGTGTCAGTTTTGTATTAATAGTTGGGTTTGAAAATAAGCTCGTCGGTTACTCGTGTCAGCAAGGCCCTCTTCAACTACCGTCAATCTATTTTGAGACAGGGGATGTTAACTCCTAAGGGGGGGCAGGAAATCGGTAGGGGGTTACATTTTGTATAAGAAACTTCTGACTTCTTTTAGGGGGACCAAGAATCTCCAAGGGAGGATTGTCCTTGATTTTATGGTGAAAACGGATTCAGTCTTGGAGATTAAGGGGGAAAAGAGAGCAGCTGAGAAAAGGGGGGGAGAGGAGAATGTTTGGAAACATTAAGAAGTAGACAAATACCGTCTCGCCCTTGACAGACTCGATGAGGTATGAACAATACAATAGCCCAAGCTCTTACAACTTTCCTTTATTGCATTCTTCCATAATGGTTGTTTTTAAGTTTAAATCACACTGGGTTGGAAATTTGGGCAGGGGGGTGGGGGGGGGTTCTCCTCCATTACTGTTAAAATCTAGGTTTACTTGTTTTTATGTCATGGGAACATTTGATACAGAAATCAGGCCTTTAAGTTGTGAATTACGGTCACCTTGACAATGATTTCGAATGGTATAAATATGGTGTGCGTTGCTATTGTTGAGTTTATTTTCTGGTGGGAAGTTCATATATGTTTTAATTCACTTTTATTGCTCTATGTCGAAGCATGCTCATTAGAATTACCATATGTATAACGACAAAAGATTTGCGTGAGTCTCTAGATCTGGTGCCAATGTGTATAACCTTCAAACAATCAGTTTTGCTCTGTATCTCTTATCCTACATCGTTACACTTCATAACATGACATTACATTGATAAGTAAACTTAATCAAATCCACTTAGTGCAAATTCATGCAATCATTGTATTCTGTGAGATGACACCTCTTTGAGGCATTTTGTCAAACGATTCAAGTGTCTTGATTTAAGTATTTTTTATTTATTTACATTAGTTTGCTCAGTGGTTGCCCTTAACCTATTGCAAGTTCTTTGCTAACAACAATGATCCATGAGTCTCGATCCATTTAAATATCTTCCAAATGATTCGTGTTTATCTCTATCTTTAACCTCCATTCTATCCATTTGAAAACAAAATAAGAATCTTCATATTTTTTTTCAAAATAAAATTGATACCATTGAAGGCATTATGTTACCATCCTCTGAATGGAATGGACTTTTGGGCTAGATTATTTTCCTGTGCCTGATCACATCCATTTAATAAAGAAAAATGCCTAGGGGAAATCTGTTGGGTCAGCCATGAATGATGCCTATCAGCAATCAATTTTGTAAATGTTAATGTCCTGTATGGCGCCAGAATTGAACTAATCGTGAGTCTTTCCCTTGTTATCCACTGTAGTTGTAATGCGATGGCATTGGAAATCCAATAGTTCTACGCCCGTCAAATGCATTTGTTTGAAAGTTTCTAAAGCCACTTTTGTAAATCCACTTTGTGCTCCATGAGATTAAATCTCTTAGAGGCATTCCACTAAACAGTTCGCTTGCCTTCCGTTGCAAATTTGATGTTATTCCTTTGTCATAGTTATTCAGGGCACTTTCTATAATAGACTCTATTTAGAAATCTTCTATTATTAACAAACAGTTAGCTTTAGTTTTTATTCAAGGCACTCATTATTGTGTAAAGAAAACTGCTTTATCTTTGTCTCCGTGTTCTACATTCTTACCCAATCAGTTACAAATGGAATTGTTAAGTCAAGTCCATTTTGTGTGTTCCTTACCTGCCATGTAATGTCTTTCTTGTAAGATTAAAACAGATCACTATTGTGGAATCCAAACTTAGTTAATCTCGTAGACCATGTCCAAGTAGTGGTGACTTTTATGTACCTGTCACGGGTAAGTGGAATGTAATCTCATTTTAATAATTGTGTAAGGCTTGTTATAATAGTTGGTTTTATGTCACTAAAAAAAAGGAATATGAATGGTGGTTGGAACGAGATATAGTCTGTGAAAGCTTGTGGTATTTTGGGAAGAAATTAGTAGAAAGAGTTCTGTGGATTCACACATGCTGCCAACATGTATAGATCATCAATAAAATCGTATTTGATCTTCTTATTATGTATTCTCCATTGGTCTACTATGCTTGGTATTGAAGAGCAAGGATTAGACTCAGTTTTCGTTATGTGTAATTGACCTTCCTTTGATTGTGAACGACCTGTGAAATTGGCTTGCCTTTTTACGGCTATAGGCATGATGTATATATATGCTATTGATCTGCCATTTTGGGTAATTGTTTAATTTTAATTTCAACCTCTTTTATCATCCTTGTCAATCTTGTTGCTTAAACTTGGCGGTCGTGTTGCATTTTTGTTGGTTGTCTCTCAGGATTTTTTCGGCCTCTTTTGTGTATATGTCCAAATCTCTACCTCTGGGCCTTCCTATAATTAAAACGACCCTCTGTATGTATTTTATCAACCTTAATTTAAATCAATTCTTGGCCTTTTGTATGCTTTTAAAACTCTATATATCTTCAACCTGGTTAATTAGTTTATCCTCTGCTAATTATATTCTTTCAAATTCGGACTTGTCTATGTGACTTAGTTGTGCCTCCACTGTTGAAGAATGTTAGCTTATTTCCATCACATGTTTACGTTTAAGAGTTTTTTTTTATAACCATGACTTACATGGATGTCTTTCAAGTAAAGAAACCCTACTCTGTCTAACTATTGTGCAAGACATACATGTAACTGACATATGATTTATTATTATTATTTTAAGTTGATATTACCTTCTCTAAAGGGGTTTTATAGTTATTGAGTACTTGGTGATTGAATATTAAAGTAGTGGTTGTGATAAAACTTAATTGTAACAGTTTTGTAGATGTTTAGTCGTATCCAGAAGCTTGTAGTCAGGCATTAAGGTTTCCTTGAAAGGATGGCATTATAGATAACTAGAGTAGGATTATAAAGTCAAAGTGCTTACTCAAAGATATTGTTTTTTTTATTTCAAATTAATCTTTCTTTTAAATATGCTTTGCATTATGGTGGAAGATTTAAAATAAGCCTTGCGTCTTTAGTCAAACCAAGTGCTATAGGATGTAATAACCTGAATAGATTGAGTAAGTTACTTAAGGAGCTTGTGGAATTCCTGTGTAACATTATGAGGTAGTTTCCTTGAAATTTGGAATGAATTGGTGAAGATGTCTAATATTTTGAAATAGTTCCTTAGCAATGTTTGATCCTATCTTCCTTATATAAGAATGTATGTAATCGTAGGTTCTGGGCAAGAGTTAAACTTGGTCTTCACTCATTACATGATTAGTCCATTTACTTAATGCAAGGGCAAGGATACCTATCTATCTAATATTCTATAGACTCATTTTGTGGAATGCAAACTCAAATCCTGAACTACGATGTCTCTGCACTGTACGTACGTAGGCAAGGCCATCATGAGCCCCCGAGACATTAGGTCGGCCCCTTAGGGCCTTAGGCTTGTCATTGATATAACTGATATTTGAATTATGTAATTAATAAGGACTAATGTTTTATTAGATGTACAGTTGAGATTTATAGTCATGCAGGATTCTGGAGCTAAGGAAGCACCTTTCCATTTGGCGGATAGATGACTATTTGGTAGTATTGGTAACTATGTATAAATGTGTATCAATTTAATTGAAAAGTTGTACCTTGCATTGCATATTCGATGGATATCGATATAAACCGTTATGTAATATGAAATTTATTAAGTTTAATCTTGTATATTGTTTCTATTATTTCGTTGATTTGTTCTTGTAAGCACTAAGTTTTTCTGGGGTAGACATTACAATCTTGTACGTGAATGTATCCATCTTGTGTATTTAGATTTAGAGAAAACAAGGCTGTTAGTTAGATCGTGTAATGTAGTCATGTTTTGAATGAGTTATGTATGTTGTTGTTGGTTATTACTTAATTTCAATAATGTTGTCATGTTATCCCTAGGGATGTAGTTAACTTGTTGTATTAGTCTATGTTATAATTTGTTAATTCTATTACCAAGAGAAAAATATATATATTTCTACCTTTTTATTGCTTTAGTTGATTTATCTCTAGGGTTGCATGGCGGGGCATTACATGATACATACAAGGACCAAATAGTATTTGTTTTGCCATTAAAGAAGTTTGAAAAATGAAAAATAGTCGTGTCTATTTTTCTACTAAGTGTCAAGGATTTAGCTGTCTCTTTGGTGGGACCTTTGTGCCAAAAGTTAAAACTTTAGCATGTAGTAGGGAGTTGGAACTGGTCTGCTAAGAAGTAGGAAAGTAAAAGTATTAAAACTTTTGTCAATGTCTTTTAATTGGCTAGGTAGCTTGGCCTGAATCAAAAGGGCAATATACAATTTACCTAAGAGTGAAAGAAGAAAGTATATGTCATCAATCAAACCTCTTACCTCCTGCCAGGATCTGATTATGGCTATTTGAAAAACAATCTTGGGGTCCCAGCTCTCCTTGAGACTTCTACTAAATAGATATACTATAAACTTGCAGCTAATCCAAATTTATTTCATGCACTGAACAACAAAAGGGACCTAGCTAACTCTACTAGAAAGCGGTCATTGAAGTTAGAGATTAGGCAGCGGAAAGAACCCTCATGAGAAGTCATGGAGCACAGAGAATTCTTATGCCAAGGTCACCGCAACACCGTAAGGTGGTTGTTGGGCCTTTGCGGTGATGCGGGGAGTTCCCCGCATCACCACAAAGGTCCAACAACCACCTTGTGGTATTGCGGTGGTCTTCTGCACAACTACCCTGGTAGACATGTATGCAAAATGTGGAAGCATTGACAAGGCATGTGAACTGTTTGGTAGAATGCCTCAAAGAGATGTCATGGAATGGAATCGAATGGTTGCGAGATATGCACAAAATGGATTTGTTGAAAAGGCTTTAGAAACTTTCAAGCAAATGCAATTAGCAGGTGTAAAGCCAAATTCGACAACCTTTGCCAGCATTCTCCCTGCCTGTGCCAAAATGGGAGCTTTGGAATAGGGTATGGACATCCATCAAAGCATGAAGGATAGAGGAATTTTGTCATTTGTTGTAGTTACAACTGCCCTGGTAGACATGTATGCAAAAGGTGGAAGCACAGAGAAGGCACGTGAACTGTTTGAAAAAATGCCTGAAAGAAATGTGGTCTCGTGGAATGCCATGATTGCAGGGTATGGACAAAATGGATTTTTTGAAAAGGCTTTAAAAACTTTCAAGCAAATGAAATTGGTAGGTGTAAAGTCAAATTCCACAACCTTTGCCAACATCCTCCTTGCCTGTGCCAAAATGGGAGCTTTGGAACAGGGTATGGACATCTATCAAAGCATGATGGAAGGGGGATTTTTGTCAGAAATTATAGTTGGAAATGCTTTGGTAGACATGTATGCAAAATGTGGAAGTATAGACAAGGCACGTGACCTGTTTGACAAAATGCCTCAAAGAAATGTGGTCTCATGGAATGCCATGATTGCAGGATATGCACAAAATGGATTTTGCAAGGATGCTCTCAAAATCTTTGAATTAATGAAGTACTCTGGAGCATATCCTAACATTGTAAGCTTTGATTGTGTTCTATGTGCATGCAGCTATTCAGGTTTAGTGGATGAGGGTTGTACATACTTCAATCACATGAGTAACCCTTATTGCATTACTCCTACAGTCGATCATTATGTGTGCATGGTTGACCTTCTTTCCTATGCTGGCTATCTTGAGGACAGCCTAAACTTTATCATTAAGATGCCAATTAAACCTATGGTGATTGTGTGGATGTGTTTTCTTGGTGCCTGTAAATCACATAGTAATATAGGCTTAGGAGTATTTATAGCAATGCTACTTTTTGATTTGGATCCTAAAGATGTTGTGACCTATGTTCTTCTCTCAAACATATACGCAGAAGTGAGCAGCTGGGGTGAGGTTCAAATGGTAAGGAGATTGATGAAAGATAGAAGAATTAAAAGATCCCTGGATGTAGTTGGATTGAAGGCCATAAAATGGTACATGCTTTTTCTGTAGGAGACAGATCACATCCACAAACACAGCATATCTATGCAAAGTTGGAGCAATTTCTTGGGAGATGAAGGCAGCAGGGTATTTTCCAGATGCAATACATTTACTTAATGAAGGGTACACAAAAATAAATGGGATACAAAATAGGAAGATGGGATACACCACCCTCCACCTGTCCATTGTAGAGAAATATGAACAATTTAGAAGTGTGTGGATTAAAAGTTCACAGAAAACAAGTCAAACCAAAAGGCTTATGATGCACACTCCTCTATTATTAGTTCAAGATACACTAAATTCATGAATGTAAAATGGAGTTTCCAGAAAGTTATTACTGTATAACAATCAAGTTAGGAGATTAAAAGACAAATGAGCAGTATTGACAATATGCTTAAAATCAATGGAATAATTTAATGAACATATCACAACAGAGACTTGAGTCCACAGTATAAAAATTTTAAAGCTAGGGCATTTAAACATAGAAAATGTCTTTATGTGACTTGATTAATCTTGCCATCTATAAAAACAAAAGAAGGCAAAAGAAACATGATAAAATAATGAAGTATAGCTTGCTTGCCCTAGTGAAGATTTATGCCGCAGTTTCAATCTTGGAAAAGTATGAGTAGAAGAAGGTGACATCTTGACAAGTATGTGCTTAAATAAAGCATCTTCCTTCACCCATTCAGCATATGCAAGAGCATCTAAAACAGGACCACTGTACTGCACATGAAGCGATCATGTGTAAGAAACTTGAATGGGAAATAAATGAAACTCATTCAAAATGTGACTATTTTGGTCATGATAGGTTACAAATCATCCCTAGCCAATACAAATATCATCAGTCTCTGACTGAAATATCATTTACCAATTTACAATATAGTCCTTACCAATAAAGTAGCATATTATCATCTATTACCAATAATATTCTTTTGATTTTGCAATGTGGGATTCAATGACAGAAATCTAGATATGATGTACCATATATAGAGGGATTCTGAAAATAGCTGGATGCCACTCCATATGTGTTACAAAAAGCATAGCTGAGGCCTTGCAGATTTGGTGTTAGTTGTGAAACGAAGAGGGATTTTAAGGTAGAATTGAAGTTTCAAGCCAGATCGTTCTCCTCCTCAACACGATCCCCTGTTTTATTCTGCTTACAGTGTTGAGATGGCCAACAACCAACGGCTCCAACTCCCACACTAACAATCCTTCGTGCTCCCAAATTATATATTCTCTACAAATTGTTAGCCATATGGCCACATCAAAAGATGAAGGATCATCCAAATAACTAAAGTGAAGTCCTGAAATATGTATGACTCAATCAATGCATGAATCTATAGCTTTTATAAACTACAACCATCTCCCTTTTCTCAATAGCATGTAAATTGTTATACTACTAACCATATAGGCTGTTGGGTAGCTTTTGCACTCACCCCATACGAAGAACCTCTGTGCAAAATACACGACTGTGAAGAACCTCTGTGCAAAGAACACTCCACACCGGATCGCATTGATTGCCATGAGAGCAAAGGCAGTGGAGTTGGAACCCCCACCTCCGATGGAGATGAGCGTCTTTACGCACTGGTTTTTCTGTTGTACTATTTTGGTGAATTTGCCCATCATTTCATGTTTAGGGTTTCAACGAGAAGCGCCAAAATGAAATGGAGGTGGGTGCCAAAATGAAATGAAAATTAAATTTGGTGCCCATATTATTAAATATAATATTATATTATATTATTATATAATATTAAATATAATATAATATAATATAATAATTTTATAATATAATTATTATATTATAATATAATTTTATAATATTGAATATATTATAATATTATATTATTCTATAATATATAATATTGTAATATTAATAATATAATATTATATAATATAAATATAATATTATATAATATATATTATAATATCTATATTATATTATTGTATAATATATATTATTATTAGCCGATAGGCTTTTATATATGAGCATTATAGTGTTCAGAATTGTCACGTCGTAAAAAAATCACGCTGGTAAATTTTCTTAACTCTTCGGTTGTTCTCTGTGAAAGGGGTTTAAAAAATCACTCAGGTGAGCATATCAAATTGCAAGATTTGAGGTGAGCTAAAGGGGAGTGAGAACAGAAAACAAAAGAATTACCTTCTGAGGAATCGATCCAAGGCCGTGGAGGAAATCTTCTTTTTAAAAAAGAGGTATTTGCATAGTTCTTTGTTATTCTAGCACAAAAACTAATATTTGTTTGCTGTAATTTCATTACGCACATAAAAACTAAAACCCCATTACACTCGTCTGAGTCCCACTCGCACATCACTTCATGAGCGCCGCCTGTGCACATATTATTTGGGTAGATTTGTATCCACTCAATCTCAAAATTTATGGCCTCTGGCATCTTGTATGTTGCTTCCTACTCTATGCTATCTAACGTTGATTTTACGTAATCATCTGGTTCTGCATTAATTGATAGAAATAGGAGCCAGACACATATAGCCACAATAAAACAAAGCTCTGACCATAGAACATTATAAATCTCATAGAGACAAAAATGCTTAGATCATTGGTATTCCCTACTAAGTCAACAAAAGGCAAATGTGAATGCTATTTGTAGGGAGCGAAACTCCATTATATAGAAAAATATCATCACTTTCTATAAGAGATTGAATATAATTTTCCATCCCCATCTGTTGTCATTTAAGATCACTAAATCTTCATAGAGACCATATTCATACTATCTCCCAGCAGGCCTATAGAGACTCTTATGTCCATCATCCTAAACAAACTCCTACTATCTCCCAACAGGCCTATAGAGCTTATGTCCATCATCCTAAACAAACTCCCTAAACCCTAAACACCAAACCCTAAACCCTAAACACTAAACCCTAAACCCTTAACCCTTAACCCTAAACCCTTAGCCCTAAATGCTAAACCCTAAACCCTAAACACTAAACACTAAATCCTAAACCTGAAACCTGAAACCCTAAACTTGAAACCTGAAACACTAAACCCGAAACCTGAAACCCTAAACCCTAAACACTAAACCCTAAACCTGAAACCCGAAACTTGAAACCCTAAACTTGAAACCCAAAACCTAAAACACTAAACCCTATACCTTAAACCCTAAACCTAAAACCCTAAACCCTAAATCCTAAACCTTAAACCCTAAACCCTTAAGCCTAAACCCTAAACCCTAAACACTAAACACTAGACCCTAAACCATAAACCCTAAACACTAAACACTAAACCCTTAACCCTAAACCCTTAACCCTAAACACTAAACACTAATCCCTAAACCCTAAACCCTAAACCCTAAACCCTAAACCCTCAACCATAAACCATAAACCATAAACCTAAAACCCTGAACCCTAAACCCTAACTAACTTGAAACCCTAAAATCTTAACCCTAAACCCTAAACCCTAAAGACTATACCCTAGACCATAAACCCTAAACCCTAAACCCTAAACACTAAACCATAAACCATAAACCCTAAACACTATACCCTAAACCATAAACCCTAAACCCTAAACACTAAACCATAAACCATAAACCCCAAACACTAAACCATAAACCATAAACCCTGAACCCTAAACATGAAACCCTAAATACTAAACCCTAACTCAAAACCCTAAACTCTTAACCCTAAACACTATACCCTAAACCCTAAACCCTAAACCCTAAACACCAAACACGAAACCCTAAAGCCTAAACCCTAAACCCTAAACCCTAAACACTAAAATTGAAACCCTAAACCTAAACCCTTAAACCTTAACCCTAAACCCTAAACACTAAACCCTAAACCCTTAACCCTTAACCCTAAACCGTAAACCCTAAACCGTAAACCCTAAAACCTAAACCCTAAACGGCCTAAACACTAAACCCTAAACCCTAACTCAAAACCCTAAACCCCAAACCTTATACCCTATACCCTAAACACTAAACCCTAAACCGTAATCCCTAAACCCTAAACCCTAGAACTAAAGTGAACTAAACTCATGCACGACAAGGCAAAAACTTATATTATAATTTTAAATCTAAAATTATGAAATTATATTACAATATAATTATTCATTATTATAATATTTAAATAATATGAAATATTATTAAATTATATTTAACTTAAATTATATAATTACTTTGTTATATAAGTTATAAATTATACAACTTAAGTTATTAAATTATATAATTTAAATTAATTTAACTTAAATTATACTTGTGCATACTGGACTTGCAAAATTAAATAATTTATTAATATTATAGTATATTTAAAAAATTTATAATTAATAATTTTGTCTTTATTTATTTGTATCTATCCAATTTGTCTATTTTCTTATCTTATTTTTAATTTTTTTTGTATATTTCCTATTGTATGATTTGTCCTTTTTCTTCTTAACCCTTTTTTCAATCCTTCCTCTCCCTTTATTCCTGTGGTCTAAGTGGACATTTATTGCCTTGCCTTGTATTGTCTTTGAATTCATGGATTATGATCAAATTGGAAAGAAAAAAGAATAGAGGAGTAATAGTCATTTATTTAGTCATTTTTATTTGTCTAACCAATTATTTAGTTGTGTTTTTGGCCCGATGACCAAATTAGTCATTTATTTAGTCATTTATTTGGTCATTTATTTAGTCATTTCAATCGATGACCAAATTAGTCATTTATAGTTGTGTTACAAAAAGTTTTAGTCACGTGCTAAAAGTTTTAGTCACCTGGTCATTTATTTGCCATATCTACTAGTGTTATGTCTATCTCTCTATCTCCCTCTCTCTTTATCTATATCTCTCTATCTCTCCCTCTCACTTCCTATATCTCTATATTTCTATCTCTCTATCTCTCCCTCTCTCTATCTATTTCTATATGTCCCTCTCTCCCTCTCTCTCTATCTATATGTCTCTCTTTGTCACTCTCCCTCATTATTTCTCCCTTTCTCGATCTCTCTATCTCTCTCTATCTCTCTCCCTCACAATATCTATATATCTATATATCTATATCTCACACTCCCTCTATCTCTCCCTCTCTTTATTTCTATCTCCCCCTTCTTGGGTCTATTCATATCTCTCTATATGTGTATCTCTCTATCTTCCTATATTTATATGTTTCTCTCTATCTCTCCCTCTCAACTCCTATCTCTCTATATGTCTATTTCTCTCTATATATATGTCTATCTCTCTATCTCTTTCTCTCCCTCTCTCTATCTCTCTACTCTCCCTCCATATCTCTCCTCTCTCTATCTTTTTCTATCTCTCTACCCCATCTCTCCTCTCTATATTTTTATATTCTCCCTCTCTATCTCTATATCCCTATATCCCCCTCTCTATCCCTCTATCTCTTCCTCTCTCTCTATTTGTCTATCTCAATATCTATCTATATTTATATCTATCTCTCCATCTCTTCCTATCTCTCTATATGTCTATCTCTCTATCTTTTTCTCTCCCTCTCTCTATATATTTCTATATCTCCCTCTCTCTATCCATCCCTCTCTCTCCCTCTCTATATATATATCTCTCTCTGTCACTCTCCTTCACTATTTCTCCCTTTCTCCATCTCTCTATCTCTCTCTATCACTTTCCCTCTCAATCTCTATATCTCTTTCTCTCACACCCTCTATCTCTCCCTCTCTTTATTTCTATCTCCCCCTCTCGAGTCTCTTCATGTCTCTCTATATGTTTATCTCTCTATCTCCCCCTCTATTTATTTGTGTCTCTCTAGCTCTCCTCACTCTTAGAAGATTAGAAGATTAGAAGGTCGTCTTAGATGTCTCATAGGTTGATTTTGATAGTATTATACATATTTACTTGTATAGAATATAATAATAAATTGTTACTTATAATATTTCATTTAATTTAGTTCTATTTGTATTTTTATTATGTAGTTTGTAGTTTATTATTGTTAGTTATTTAATTCTATTTGTATTTTTTATATATCTTCTATAGTTTATTATTATTAGTTTTTTAGTTAGATATTTGTACTTTTTTTATAATGTTGGCTATAGTTTATTATTGTTAGTTGTTTATTTCTATTTGTTTTTTATTACATTGGATTTAGTTTATTATTATTATTTTTATCCGTAATTTGTGAGGTTATTTAGGCTGGCCCACTCCAGCAGAGGTCACAAGGGGGACCTCCTCCCCATCCACATATTCAACTTAGATTTACTTATTCAACATAGAAGCCACAATGGAAGTCCAAGAGCCACAACTTGGAGTTCCAACTATAGGTTTTACTTGGGGGATTCAAAGTTGGATCTCCATCTTGAAAACCTTATGGCCTTGCCATTAAGCTTTCCCAACCCCTTTCACAATGTAGTTTATTATTGTTAGTTATTTAGTTCTATTTATCTTTTTTTACTTATGTTGGTCATGTACTTTTTAAAAAATAAGATTTAAGCACACTCATGACATGAGGCACTATTATGCCATTGTATAACACCTCTTGTTGTAATTAGATTATAAATTGGTATCAATTGATATAAAATTATATAAATAAATTTATTAATATCAATTAATTTATAGATCAATTGATTGATATAAACCTTAAACAATCAACACCAAACCTTAAACCCTAAACCTAAAAAATTTATTTTTATATCAATTTATTTATATAATATCTAAATTGATATAATTTTTTATATATTAAATTTATTTATATCAATTCATGTAAATTGATTTATAAATAAATTGATATAAATATAATTTATTTTCTATATCAATAGGTATAAAGAAACTAGTATATCAATTTATATCTAGATTAGATTTTAGATTTATATTCAAATATATATAGCTTAGATTGTATATTTATATCAATTTATATAGATTAGATTTCATAAATTGATACCAACTGATATAAATTTATATTAATTGATTTATATAAATTTATAGTAAAGTAATTTAATATCAATCAATTTATATCAATTGATACTCTAAACCATCAACAACAAACCCTAAACTCTAAACCTAAACACCAAACCCTAAACTCTAAACTAACAACATTAAACTCTGAACTCTAAATTGTCAACTCACCAAACCCTACACCCTCAACCATCAACACCAAATGACAAACTCTAAACCTACACAATTTCATCTTTGTATACTATGTATTTATGTATATGTATGTGTGTATGCATGTATGTATCTATGTACATGTATGTATTTATGAATGTATGTGTGTAATTTTGTAGATTACTTTTTATTTATGATTGTGTAACTTATAATTTTTATATATATTAAATATAAATTTAATTAAATTTAAATTTATTTTAATGTAGATATATACATCCATGGTTGAGACTAATGAACCTAATCAATCTAATGAGTAGGATGAATTTAAAGAGAAAACTATTGAGAAACCATTAAATGCCCTAACACACCTATGATTCACATTGCTCACAACCTAGCCAAACAAAATTATAATTATAGCTATTAGGGGAGAGTTTACATATATAATCAATATAATTTGATCATAATACCTATGATGGCATAAGTATTAAGCTTAGTTCTATTCATCATTTTCTAGGAGTGTTAGAGAAGCTAAACCATGATTAATTATTACCAGAGTAATTTTAGTAGCTATGGTCCACTCTATGTTTCCTTTCTATGGAGGTTGGGATAGGGCTAGTATACCTTAGATGGTTGTAAACTCATCACATGTAACCCCAAAATGATGAGCTACCTTTGTATTTCTCTAAACAATTATATGCAAAGGTGCATTTATAGATGAGTGTTGATGATATTATACATTCGTCCATGTTCATATTGGATAGGTTACAAGGAGGTTTTAAATAAACCTCAATATTGATAACCAAATCTTGAGCCTTGATGAAATAAGAGGCAATTGGTGGGTCCAAACATTTTAGTTATCTCAAAAAAGTTGGATTTGGGAGGGGTTGCAAAGCAATCTATCATATCATCTAGGGATGGCATCTATGAGAGTCTGACCACCACTATAAATGAGGTGGATCATTTATAATTTGATTAGGTGAATTATAGATACATGTTGAGGTCATGCATCTCCATTACATTAGATTTTGCATTGGGCACATATGATCTAGATTTATTTGTACACATGTAGTATTACTACAAGACATGACATATATGAGTGTAGAGGATTTGTGTAGATTAAGCATGTGCCTTACCTATGATTTGTTATATGTATATCAGTTCATTATCTCAGAGCATGACATTCCTCTAGATGGTGTGTCTACACATGTCACATGCCATGTATGCATACCACCAACCCATGCTCTTTTATAGCCTTCAGGAGGATATCAAGATCCTTAATTTCTAGCTCATACTCTAGGCATTGATATTGCACCTGATTATGAGTCTCCAATCCATGAAATAGGTGTTCATATAGCACCTATAGCTTACCAACTTCTAGGTGTTTCTATAACAATTGCTCATCATTATTTTGTAATTTTTCTATAGTATTTATACCTAAATCATTTGGGGGGCTTTTGTTTGATGAGATGGAAGCTCCAAAGTTTGGCCTAACCTTCTTGATAGTCAATTCATCCAACCATAGAAGAGTTGAGTAGGAGATCACGGCATCCAAGGGTCAGGCTTGTCAGCTTGGCTACGATTAGGTATTTAAATTATGTTTTACAATATACTAAAAATTTTAATTTATTGTCTATCATATAAGTAGTTTAATTTGGTTACACCACATGAACATGTACCTTCTAATCGATCCTACTAGAATACAATAAGTTGAAAGGTGACTATAAGTGAGATTTATGAGCATGGGTATGAATATTTGGGACATGTCGACAATCTTATGTTTGACCAATTATAAATTATAGTTTTGCAGTAGTTACACTTGTACAAATTTTTACATATAATTGAACAAGCACCTTCTAATTTATCAAAACGTTTCTTTTTACATGCACCTAGGCTATAATATCACATTGTGATTGTATTCATAGTGGTATTGAGCATCATCACATTTAAGAGGATGTAAGAGTACATGATGTGGGTGTAGAGACCTAGATTATATTATGTATACATGCATGTGTATATATTTAATACTTTTTTTTTGTTGTAGACTATATATTATATTTTTTTTTTTTTATATTACCTAGTTTTAAGGACTAGGAACCTTTTAAAATTGGGCCCACCCTAAAGTCCAGAGTTCACTATAAAAATTGAAAACTTCAACAGATATACACCCATCCTAGAACCTAGTGGCAATAGGTCGAAGCCTCCAACAAAACATGCCTATACGACTATGGCTACCCTCTAGAACATCATATAGCATATATTTTCTAAACTAGAAATGGGGGGTAGGGTAAATTACTCAGGCCCCAACCCACCCAGACCCTTAACATTACATACACTGCGTACCAAATTTTTTCCATCTGTTGTATCCTCTTCCTCTGTACCTCCGTTGCCCAAGCAACAATAGTCAGTGAAATACAAAATTGCCTCCATGGGAAGGTCTAACTTTTAAGCCTCTTAGCTATCTCCTCAATCACCATATGAAGATACACTTGTCTCTTCTTGACCACATGGAGATGATCCATGATGCAGTCTGGTACACATCTACCTACTTCACTACATCCCCAACATCATCATGGATTAAATATGAACATATTGCAATTGCTAGTATAGAGGCACAGGAGAGCGATTGAACCGCATCAAATGTGTTCTAGTATCCCCTGGTGTATTTTGGGTTCAGTAAATAATTATCCATAGCTTTATGCAAACCCACATCCGACTTCTTGTCCAAGTCCTTGGATAAAATCCATATCTTCTTCATCCATTTGTGCAGATTTGGGCTCTTGATTTTATTGTCTATAAAACCAATAAAACCCTTGACCATTTCCTCACTACCAACCCTTTTTTTCCTCCTCTAACCAGCCTCCTCCTTCTCTTTACCCTTCTTTTCTACCTTGATCATGATTCCCCAACATGTCGTTTCCCAGTAGACATAGCCATGGCTACCACACAATAGAAACAAACCCCAGCTTCACCATTCAATGCCAGATGAAATATCAATTTACAAGTAACAATAATGCTACCACCCTTTAACACATGTTGACAACACAACTCATGATTGCTCGCATGAATGAATAGATAGCCTCGCTACTAGCTTACTCTAGCTTGCCTATTCATGATTGTCTCTAGATTGTTCTTCAGCTTACATGCCCTTATCGGGTGACATATTATATTTATAATAATATATAGATGACCTTATATATCCTTGTACACATATATAATTGTATGGTCCTACACATGGTTCACATGATGTTGATGGATGGGTGGATCAAGTTCAAGACAAGGTTCAAGGCATGACATTAGAGTCCAAAGTGCTTAATTCAGCTAGAGATACACTCATAATTCTTGATGATATTTATCCTAGATTCACTTGTTTATCATAGACTTACATGTTTATCATGTTCCCTTATTTATTAGAGACTTACTTCTTTATCAAAAATTTACTCATACTTCTTCATGATGTTTATCATGTTTACTTGTTTATCATATTAGACTTGATCCAAATATTTACATTTGATCTTGATATATATTTAGCACATGTTCATTTTAAATTTTGTACTTTAGTATTCAATTTTAAATTTGGTAATTAACTAATATTAAATTTTTAATTTGATCATTTTTAATAATTTACAATTTAATCTAAATATAATTTACAATTTACAATTTAATTTTTTTACGTCAATAGATGGAACTACACAAAACAGCGGTGGAGGCTGATGGCCGAATGGTTACGGCTTCTTATATTACTAACAACTCATATTACAACTTATATGTAGATTTGTTTCTAATATGCAAGATCGCACAAAGTGCGAGCATAGAGCATACTCCAAATTTGTAGACTCTCTAACCTTAAGAATCTCTAAGACTCTAATACTGAATGCCTCAAAATCTCTGACCTTAGCTTATTTATAGCAAGAAAATAACCTGAAGGTTCGAGAAAGAGGAATCTAACTTGTAATACCAGGTAAACCAGTAAGGAAAACAGAGGTATGTCATGCTTTGAAAAGAAGACAGTGACAGTCTATGAAAACTCATAAGAGTCCTTTTAAATATTGTTCCATGAGCTGGAGGTAGGAGATTGGAATGGTGGTGTCAATTTGTAGACGTAAATGTCCTCCCACTGAAGTGGATCCCATTTGGCTAGTAACTGGAATTTGGGAAAGATATTCCAATCTTGTCTTTGGTTGTCATAACGGAGAGTTAGACTGAAATAGGATTCCCATTGGAGATGCTTTTTAATAATCATATTTGTGACAAGATCCTAAGAGAAAGTGTGGTCAGGATTCACGTGCATAGGTCCCACAAATTTGAAGAAATCATGGATTGTTACATCATTGATGCTAAACAAGAAATAGTCCATGTGAAGAAAGAGTGCCTAACTAGATTGAGCAATGGATAATAGGCATTATCTATGTTTAGTTGCAAGATTTTGAATGTTCCATGGCTCTCGTCAAAGATTTTTGGAACAAAAATGCATCTGATATGCTCCAAGATATCTGCGGTAGAGTTAGCATTCATGAGATACCTTCTATTTATTCCATTTATTAGAATATCTCTCTAGCCAAACAGGTCAAGCATGTTAAAATATACATTGAAGCTTCTTTCCATAAGGAATCGAGGGTTGTCTGAAGAGGAAGTTGTTGTTTGCATGAAAACTCCTAGAATATGGGTGACTGAGGTGGTCAGAAACAATATTATCTTTACTAGCTATATGTTGAGCTTCATAATTATACAAATTGAGATACTCTTGCCATCTAAGATATTTTCCTCGTTCGTTGTTTCTTCCATGATCCTTTTCTTTGAAGGTAAGAAATCTGGTGTAGTCAGTTCTGATAATAAAATGCTTCAGGTGCATGAGCTTGAGAGAAAATCTCTTCATATTTTTTATAACACTATAGATTTATTTATCTGAAGAAATCCACTTCTTCACATCTTCTGAGAAAACACCACTGGCATATTATGTTGTAAGCTCGATACCATCTTTGATAAACACAAGGTGTCCTCCCCATGTGTAATCTAAGGCATCTCTATAACATATAAAATGAATTCATCAGTACATGGCATATAAAGGACTGGGAGAGATTGTAACTTTTGCTATATTAATTTAATGGCTTATGTATGAGCGGGAGTCCAAACAAACTTCTTCTTCTTCAACATTTTTTGAAGAGGTTCTCGATCGAAACATTCACCTGGATAGAAGTTATTTACATAATTTAATATACCTAAAAACATTTGCAACACATTAAATTTTAATGGTGGCTGAAATTCAAGGATCTTATCTTTAATGTGAGATTGAACCTCAAGAGTATCATTATTAACAATCATTCCTAAGAACTTACAAGAATTAACACACCATTGTATCTTAGTTAGGGACAGAACAATCCTTGAATTTAAATCTAAAGTATGAAATGTTTCTAGATGAGATTTATGCTCATCAAAAGTTTTACTCAAAATAATAATATTGTCTAAATAGACACACAGAAAGTCTTCACATCCTCTAGATATTGTATCCATTCTTTCTTGGAAATAGGCCAGTGCATTCATAAGAGTGAATGACATAATAGTCCATTCATAATGGCCAAAAGGACAATTAAATGTAGTCTTGTACTAGTCTACTTCTTTCACCCGAATTTGATAAAATCATGAATTACAGTCAAATTGAGAAAAGATTTTGGAGTTAGCAACTTTCTCTAACAAGTATGATTTGTCAAGAATTGGATAAGGGAAAGGTAAAGTAAGAGAATTTAATGGTTTGTAATTAATAACCATTCTCTTCTTATTTCTTATTTTTTTGGCATCTTTACGGACCATGAAAGCATAGCAATTATATTCATACTGAGAGGATTTCATATACTTCCCTTTTTTGAGTTCTTCTATGGCTTGGGCCATATCAGGGTAATCATATGCTGGAATTGGGATCTTTTTCCCTGCTTTGATTGGTTATCCATCTGTAATCTGATCTCCATCTCAAGCATTTCCTTTTGCCAAAACTTCTGAGGATCTTCTAAACATATTTCTTTGACCAATGTTGCCTTTAACTATGGTAGTGGTTCAACAGTCTGCACTCAATTTATGGTGGGATACTTTTCTGAAGCATAAATTAGTCTTGTTGTACTAATTTTATTTCCATTTAATGTAAACATGAGGTTTTTCTTAGTATGTCCACAAGGTATATACCTATCAATGAAATTTCCTCCAAGTAGAACATCAAAAGGCATTTATTGGAGTACGAAGAAGTCACACTTGAATGATTGTCCTTCAATATGTAGAGATTGTTGGTGTCTTGTAATTATCACATACAAACTTGTTTCCCTAGACATCACATGTAGTATAAGTTGTCTTGTCAGTTAGTTTTTCCCAATTTGGTAAGATAGGGATCTTGCAAAAAGACAATGATGCACCTGTGTCGACTTGGGCATCATATTGTTTACCATTGATAGTAACTATGATGTATTGTGAGAATTTCCCTATCAGGAGGTGTACCAGGTAGTTTGGTTCTAACTGTGGCTTTGGATCAAGTAATACAAACAACACCAGTTTGACTTTGCTTGGATCTCTGATCAAAGATGGAGATTTTTGTTCAATTTTCTCTTCTTCTTTGACTAAGTTGAATAACTTGGATAGTTTGATATGGAGAATTCATATGAACTTTTAGGGATAGAGTATGGTGTTCTTGGTTTGTTTTCACGTGGAGAATAAAATGGACTGGCAGACACAAAAGAACAATCTTCTTCCATATGGAAAGATTCTAAATCTCGGGTAATTTGGTCAGTGGATTGGATTTCAACCTTTGATCCTTTACTATACTTCCTATCCTTTATTTTTGTTTGTGGAAATGAAAAGGAGGAAGGTTGAGGACATTGGGAAGAAGAGCATTCATCATCATACTCATTCATACCTATTAATTGCTAGAACTACATCTGTTGTTGATATTGTTGGTATGGGTATTGTGGCTAATGTTGTTGGAAAGAATTTCTTCTATTGAACTTCCTCTGTAGACTCCTCTTGATCTGCTCATTCTTTCTCTGGAGAGATAATTCATCATGACTGTTGGATAGTCTTCTTGCTCTTCTAATTGTTGTTCTACTTCTTGCAGGGTTTGTGCAAGGTCTTCGAGGGTAGCTTCATCCTCATCCTCAAATTATTCGATGATGGGTTCATAAATATTATCTTGAAGATATAAATCTTCTTTGTCAACTACATCCCACCATGCTTCTACTTCAAGTTCGATGTAGACAACCTTGACGTCACAATTCTTGTAGTGACAATCGCGGGCTTCATGACAACGTTTGTTACAGATGTAACAAATAATCTGTTGGCTCTAAGGCTAAGGATGGGTGCGCTTGCACATGAACTTATTATTAGGAGCATAACCATGGTTTTGAGGGAAATTACAGTGATGAAAATTGAGCTGGTGTTTCTTATATTTCTTATGGGCCTTATGATGGTCTTTTGTGAAAGGATTAAAACCATAGTTAGGAATAAGAGTAGGGGCAATGCGGTGTGCTTCATGTTTGGTGAATTTTTATTGGTATTTGTAGCCTTCAATAAACTGCATGATCTGCTCTCTGGTATACTAAATAAGATCAATAATAAGGGATCCTTTGACAGTGAGCTCTCATAGGTTGAGATATCTCATGACTATGTCATAAAGAAAGTGTAATCGAAGGCCAAATAAGTACCTACAGACCCCCTGTATTGAAAGCTAAATCAGTCTACAAGAAAAGTGCTTTACAACCAAATATTCTGAGAAATTTAGTCTCTCGTAGTACTTTTAAGAAATTTGTTATTCCTCGAACGAAGATAGTTGAGCTTACTCTTGAATGTGATCCACAACAAACTTTTCAAAAAAAATGCTATTGATCTTACCCACTGATGAGATCGAATATATCCGTAGGCATAAATAAGTCAACTTTGTTAATTTTGGTGCTATACATGTTACTGTCAGCTCTATGGTCCCTCAGAATATCAAACCTGTGTCATATTTATCTTTGTGTGATAGGTATCACGTAGAATATACTCACGCATGCCAGTTGTCCAGTCTGTCCCACTTTACATTCTAACTTACAATATCTAATTTATAATTTCTAACTTACAATCTATTTTAATTGATATCAATTTATAAGATAATATATAATATAAATTGATATAAAATTACAACCTATATAATTGAATCTATATAACTTGATATAAGCATATAATCTGTATAATCTAATCTTTATAAATTTATATCAATTAATATGATTTGATATAAATCTAATTTAATTGATTTATATCAATTGATATGATTTGATATAAATCTAATTTAATTGATTTATATTAATTTATATGATTTGATATAAATTTAATTTAATTGATTTATATCAATTAATTTTAATATGAATTGATATAAGTTTATTTTTATTTTAGCTAATATACATGGGTTAAGCACTCAGGAACCGCAAAAAAGAGCATTTAAGCTTCAATTCTAGTAACTAATGGGTTCACTAGGTACATCTAAAAAATTTAAAGTGTCACTCTTAGTTCTATCTCCATAGTAAATGGTTGAATATTCCCCCTTCTCATGACTATATGAAGGCTTAGATCCAAAAACTAGCAATTATATGTCACTCTATTCAAATTGTCACTAAGAAATTTGTGGTCCAAAAAGATTTCCATGACATGCCCAAGGACTAAAATTTTTACCATTCTTCCCAAAACTTATGGCCAAAAATACTATAACATATCATATATATCATTGGAAAACTTTGAAGGGAGGCAACACCATACCAATAGGGAGCTTAAATAATATATAATCTATGTTATTACCATTACTTCAGTATATCTGCAATAAGCTATTACTAGTTTTCATCATTGCCTATAGACCAAAATGAAGTAGCTATCAAGTATACTCACTTGACTAGAATTTTTCTTAAAGAGTACTAAGTATGGTTAAAATGAGGGCAAATTACAATGGCCCTCCTTCTATTGGAGTCTTCAAAACACTACCAATTTTGAGAGAGGGGTAGAGAGGCCAATTATATTGCCCAACCCCCCCCACCACCCAACCCTGGACACACATTTACAATTTTTGCATTTTTCCACCTTCATGGGAGGGGTAATTTTTACCAATTCATCCTTTGTATCATCATCACAACAAAAACTTGAGACATTAATTATTACCTAAGTGGGTGAAAGATTTTCTTGAAGACCTTTGACAAGTTCTCCACTGCATGGTGTAGCTCGTGAAGATTATCCTTCATGCTATGGAAGTGCTCCAAATTACAATTGTAGAAAGCCTCTACTTGTTTCTCCACCCCTTCAATGTCATCATGCTACAAGTAGGTCCTAGTCATCATGGATAGTATCAAAGCACAACTCAAAGATTATGTAACATCAAGGATATTTCTCCTATTGAGTGATTGGATAGGTTTCAACATAATTATTGTCATTGCCTTTTGAATCCATACACATGGTGTCCCATCCATGCTCTTAGCCAAATCCTAGATTTGAAGTACCTAAAAGTGTAGATCAAGGTTCGAGATTTCCTTTTCTAAATATGCTATGAAATTCTCTATCACATCTACTTCCCCACTTGCTCCTTCTTTCTTCCACCTATACCTAACTTTCCTTTCTCCTCTTGGTTCCTCCTTTTTCCCTTCTCAATGCTAGAGGAAGAGGTCATTATACTCAAAAAAATCAAACAAGGGCTAAAGCACCCCATGAGAACTCTCACTAATTAGATAGATTGATCTTTCCTCTAACATCCTAAAAATGCCCATAAGCATCTTCTCCTTCATCATTAAAAATATCTTGTGAGAAATGATTACCACTAGTCTCTCCCCCTCTAAAGATATATAAAATGAGATTTATGATCATCCTCCCAACATGAAATCACTACCCATATCCTTCTTTGATGTCATTTACCCGCATACACCTGCCTCCCTCACACCTAACTTATCATTTTTACTTCATATGTCCTCTGTACTATTCTACGTCCTTTATCAAATAGATATAAACTTAATTTTAATTTAAAATCTTTAATTTATATATTGACTGATATAAATTTATATATCAATTGATATAAATAGATAATTTAACTTACAATCTTTAATCTATATAAATTGATAAAAATATATTAATATTAGTTTATATCAATCAATGTCAATTGATATTCACTAATAGAAAAGGATATAAATAGATTTGTGGTCTGAATAACATTTTCACTGACATTTTGTCCTACAAACTCATTATCCCAACACATTATTAAATTAATAAATTAGTAAATTTGCATTATATGAACTCAAAATCAAAATAAAAAAGAGCAATTTGTGAATAAGTAAACATTGGGGTGTGTATGATAGTGTAGGTGCACTAGTGGTGCTATTAGAGTACATGCAGTGATATATCTCAAAGCATGATTATATTTTGGAGGATATTCTACAGTACCACAAATAGATTGGAGTAGTCAAAAGTCCATCCTTACTATCATAAGCTTAGTATTGGTTGTGGTGGTTGTACAATAAGACATAGTCATACCAAAGTGTCTAGTCAATAACTATTTAACCATTAGTGTGTGGTAATTATTTGTTATCTACGGTGATGTTCCATGTGGAAACATCATGTTTAGAAGTTGGTATGGTTGGCTAATGTCATGGTGTAGTTGGGTGATGGTTGGTATTCTACGATGTGGTTAGATAGTTGAGACTATTAGTTTTCCATGAGAAAGTCTTAGCAATTGTATCTATCTACTTCTACAAATGTCCCAAGGTTGGTTGGTTGATTGGTGTGCATTTGAATGTGGATGTTGAATACTTTAGTGAGGATGCAAGGTTAATGTGACCTATTTAAGATTGCAAAAGAAGACTATTTTGTAAGCTTATAGTTTGAGAGTCTACAAAGAAATTTGTTTTATTGAATCTTTGTATTCTAATTATATAATTGTGATGGTTTTTTAGTTGTGGGTTTTCTTCCCATAAGAGTTTCCCATATAAATCTAGAGTCTCCTATGTTCCTTATGGTTGCATATTCTTTCATATATGTACTCAAAACTTGTTGAATAGATTGGTTAAATATTTTGTACTTTGATCACATAATCTTAGGTTTTTCTCTATCCCAGTTTATTGCTCAACTGTAATAGGGATATGATTCCCAACAAGATGCAAGGAAAAAGGAGAAGATGATATCCCTGAGGAAAGAAAAAGAATTATAGAATTAACTAGTGAAAAAGAAAAATAAGGTCAAGGAAAAGGAGGATATCATTATGTCCCTAAAGCAACAAATCAAATAAATATGTCATTTATCAAGTCATATCATAGAATGCAAACCTCCAGCCAAAGTCAATGCTATTTATCTTTAATAGGAGTGGTATTAATTTCAACTACTTTGGGTAATTTCATATCTTCCTTTTTACATGAGTAGACCAAGTGCTTTTTTTCCATACTTATTTCTCTTATATAGAAGAAGATATGGAATAGATTTTTGAATTTTATCACCACAACTACATCTTTCAATTAGAAACCAAATGTAACATTAAGATCACTCTCTTTACCTTTGAAATGAAGTAAAAATAAGTCAACAAATGACATGATCACACTCAACTAAAGAAGCCAATGCAAAGCTCATGCTCAAAGCTAAGTTTCCTAGGGCAAATGAGGTACTGTCTACATTACATGAGTTAATGAAAAATATCCAAACTAGGAACAAGGAATGACATCAATATCAAATGACTATTAGAGATGTGGATTGACTAATAGAAAATATAGGGAGAGAGGATTTTACAAGTTTTCAACTAAGGTCAAATGAACTTCTGGTAGCATTGAAGAAAAAGGAGCCATTCTCTACTAAACATTTTCCACCTACAATGATAAGATTGGAGTTATATAAAACATTGCATAAAATGAAGGGTAGAAGTGGATAGGGTTAAAATTCCATTTCCCATTGCAATGGTCCCTTGTCATTGATTGAATTGAAATGATTCCAAGTATTCCAAAAGTAGAGACTAGAATGTGGAAGTAGATTGAAGAAAACCAAGGGTATTGACATGTTACATATTGATGCGGAGCAAGGTAAGGAATGATATCAAATGTCAAATGATCCATTATTCAAGTTAGGATCCTCTATGGATACTGTAGTTCCTTCAATAGGCCTCGTTTGCCTTGTAGCCCTCTTAGAAGGGTTTTTCTGCCTTAACTTCCTTATACAACACCAAATCCACAAAAGTTTTACTTTTTCAGACACCCATTAGGGGTTTACACAACATATCTAAGACTCTCATAGGGTTTCTTCAGAATAGTTTGGAGAACAATTCACTATCACTGTTGTTTTTAGGTCAATTAGGCCTCTTTTCCAAAGAGACTATGTGCAAATCAACTTTCCAACTTTCTAATTGTTCATGAAGACTTACAATACATCTCCAATGGTTAAAATATGCAATTTATTTGGACTAGAACTTCACAAAACTACTGAGGATTCAAGATTTCAAGTTTAAAACCCTTAAACCCCTAAAATATAGGGAAAACACAGCTAGGGCTTGATCAATAACCCCTCAAATTCGATTACCCTGCTCCACAAGTCTTAGAATATTTTGACGGACATGCAAACCTTTCTTTTCACCAATATTTGTAAAATTTCCTTGGTCAAAATGCTCAGAAACTCAAGATTTCTTCATAAAACCCTAAAACCCTAGATTTCAGGACTATTTACAGAAAAATAGTTATAATATCCATATACCTTGATGTTATTACACAAAATCTGATGCAAATGAAAGTAGAAATAGAGTACCATCCAATCATGCAAGTTGCAGTCGTTGTCAGGGCCGTACCTGGCGGTATTAACATCTGAAATAGAAAAAATACAGTAAAAAATAGGAAAAACAAGGTAAAACTCCAGTATGTAATCTTTATTACTCCTTCTTCAACTTCTACCCACTCCATTCGAATCATTTCAAACCTCTTCAACATGTTTTCAAAGAATATAAACCGGTTTCAAACAGAAAATCAAACTTTGTCTCTTCACCTTCCAAATGACACCACTATTACATGACAAAACTATATCCCTATGACACATAATGACTTCAAAAAAATGAAAATGGTCTTATTTAGACCTTATGACATCCCCATAAGTCTTGACACACCAAAAATATTATTTGACACCTATTTACAAAACTTGACAAACTCTAACTAGTAACCTCTGTTAGGTGCTCCTGCACCACATATAAGCCCCATTCAATACCTTATGATATTAAAGTAGTGTGCCTTTCTTCCATGACAATCCATCTATGATAGAGTCGTTAAGAGTACATAAGGACATGAAATACTTTTAGAGGGTGATGAAGAGCCTTGGAAATGTATACAATTGTATATCATTTTTATCTGCAAATAACTCTTTTTGTATAATGAAAACCTTCCCGATAAACTCATTTCCACCTGTCTTACACATTTATACCTATGAAGTGATTTATGTTTTATATTATGATTATTATGGATGAATTGAATTCTTTTTAAGTATAATGTTGTAGGAGCATATACATGGCATTGTATGAATTGAATTCTTTCTATTGAGTTGTTCGCTATTATAGTTGTAAATGCTCTGGTAGACATGCAAACAAAAACAAGGAACTACTGATACAAAACAATGATATCTTGTTGGGACGGCAATGGTTGAAGGAACATGCAGACAGATATGAGGACAGGCTTTAGAAATATTCTGACAATAGCTATGATCCAGTGAACTTAGTAATAGAATGCCTTTGAGGAGGGGGGAAGGTTTATGCTAATGCAACTACAGTCTACCTGGAACCAAGCATATATTGGGGCGATGGCTGAAGATATAGTTTCCTATCACTACTCTGATGGAGCTAAGAATATATTGAGGCAATTCAAACAATAAGAGGTAAAAGTGAAATTTTAGCATTACCAGTTGTCACATCCCTCTTTTTGAAAACAATTATGCTATTTACTTTCTTGCGAATTTTAGTAATTTAATATGTTGTGAATGACATGGAAATTGACGATTTATCTTACAAAGTTGTTATATCGAATTGTGGAATCTAACAATTACGATCAAGGTGATATAGTAGACTAAATGTCTTTATAATAAATGCAATGATGTTTGGATATATTATGTTTTGATTTGAACATAGGTGCTTTGACCACAAAATTGTATGTGAGCCTGTCAATGCAGGAACAGGTGGACCGTGTTCGACGGGAAGAGAAAGTATCTTCGAGAGAGAGTATAGACTCTAGAAATTAACCGTGGACGTTTGTTACTGAGATCGCCAAATAGGTAGATAAACCTTGGAACCAACCAGTTAGTCTTGTTTGTCGGTTGGGTTAGTTAACTAGATGTCGACGTCAAAGGATAAAGTGTGATATTCTAGTCGAAAGACGTCATGTAGAATCTTGGAGTCGTCGATGTCGTTGTAAGTCCATCATAGCAAGTCAACTTATTTAGATGTTTAATATTTTCGTTTATAAGTGTTTATTGAACCATCTTGTGGCGAAATTGTAAATTTTGTCTCGTAGTCGAAAGACGCGAGAAGTCAGCTTTGTGCGTCTAACGTTGTAAGAACTCGTTCGCGTTACGATCAATCCGTCGTGATTGTCGTAAAACGCGTCAAACTTGTATTGTGAAGTTATTCTATTCTTGTAGATCGACGAATGTCGATTTGAAGCCATAGCGTGAAATAATTTATTTGGTCGTCGATTAATGTGAGTCTTTTCTTCTGTCTTTGACCGCGAGTAGTTGTCAATCTAACTTTGAGCTTTCTTAATAAGTTGGTCTTTGCCTCTTGTTCCTTTTCGACCAAAACGATGCTTTAGTCATTTCCTAAACCACCGCCAAGCCGAGCTTAACTCCACAATACATCTTATGGTGGCTTTTGGATTGAATTAGATAACTTGGTATTCGAGTGAAGGCAGAGTTGTTATGTCTTCTAGCAAGCCACGTCGCCTTAGGAACCACCACCTTTTGATTGGTCGTGATAAATGGGAAGTTGGGTTTAAAATCAACTGTGTCGACCCATATGATTAAATTTATGTCAACCGAGAACTCTTTGGAGAGATTCCTTTTACCATGACGTGAGAGGAAGGTAGTTTGCAGTTGTGAAGGAGAGTAACAGATATTAAATGATGATACTCCATTATCTAGGAAGGTGGAGAGGTTTTGGTGGCTGTTGTGCGAAAGAAGATGGAACTGCGGAGTTTAGGGAGAAGTCGGAGGTAGTTGTAGAGGTAGAGAGATTAATGGAAGGCGGATGAAAGTCGTTATAACCTTCCTCGCGGGCAGTAGGAGAGGGGAGAACGTGAAATGAGAGTTTAATGAGAGATTCTCCTTCGCAAGGTGAAAAGAGGAAGGAGTATCCCGTCGTTGAGGGTGAAATGGCGGGAGAAATTACGAAAGAGGAGGAAAAGTAACTGCGAAGTTAGAGTTGAGGGAGACATCGACGGATAGGGTGTAGCTGCGGGAAGAGAAGAATCATAAACGGCGATTGTTATTGGTTGGAGACCGTCACCGAAGAGGAGGAAAAGTAGTTTGAGGGAATAGTGGTCGTGGCTGTGAGAGAGGAGTTGGCAGTAAAAGAGGAGAGAGGGCCATCATCGCGAGGAGAAGAGGTAGTGATGGGAGGTTGAAAAACTGCGGAGTTAAGAGTTAGAAATGGTAGAGAGAGAGAGGAGAGCCCGGCTTTGTGAAGAGGGAAAAAAGCAGCAGTAAGAGAGAGGGTTTGGGAGTTCAGTAGAGGAAGAAAAGTTTTTGATGGAATGAGCAAACGTGAGTGAGGGAAGGAGTGATAGGTTACTTCTAGGGAGCGATCCATTTTCTGAGTAGAAAGCAGAGGGAGAGATAACTAAGAAGCCTGTAGTTGTCTATGGGTGAACGTTTTCTAAGTAAGGAGCCTGCCTTGACTTGAATAGTGTCCGGTAGAGAGAGGGATCTGTTTAGTGTGGACTGTCGTTATTTTCAGAAGGAGATAAAAGAGATAGCTTCAAAGAAAAGCAGAGGAGAACATGGAATTACCACAGCAACCTCCATTTTTATCAACAGGTTCATTTCCTTCATTACTTTTCTCAGTTTAGATCTATAAGTAAGACTCACTTTGCAAAAGATCAATACGTTTAAAATGAGAAGAAATGTACGACAACGTAAACCTAGTATGATATCTGTATGCGGTCAATCCACGTAATAGTATCATTGCTGTGTTTGAGATTTGAAAACTCAGAAATAGAAGTATTGCTGTCTCATCACTGTGTTTGTGATTTAAAAACTCAGAAAAAGTAGTATGCTGTCTTCTTGAATTCGTAAACTCAGAAATTGTAGCATTTTTTGCCATGAATTAAGCGGTGTAATAAAAGAACGCGGTTCTCTAACGCATATCCATTTAGGAACGAACTTATATTGATGCAAGATGCAATATACCTTCCTTGAACGATAACTCCACAGCGAGTAAACATGTTGCTCCGCGTGCATGTTGCGTAGGAGTCAAAAACCACAGTTTTAAGCACGTTTTGACGTAAAATTAGAGTGTTTGATAGCCGGAAAATGCAGTTGTAAACAGTTGATGTCTTATCCATCATACATCTTTAGTTAGAGGTTGACCATGTGTTGGTCATCTCTATTAACATAAGAAAGATTCCGTAGTCATTTATATTTTATTTATGACTCTTATCTTGTAGAACCATGTGAAACTAATGATACGGAAAGAGGAGTAGGAAGATAAAGTTTTAGTAATGATTAGGAAACTGTCATGGTTCTGAAATGAACAATTTGAGTTGAAAACCTGCATGTGAGTTGAATTTACGTTGCATACGACGGTGCTAGAATCATTTTATCTTGTAGACCATATGAGTCTAGAATCCTCGAATTTCGGGATAATGGGAAATGGCTTTAAATATATGAGTATGTTGTGTAAACATGGGAACCAAGTAAACAAATAGGAAACCACTTAGGAGTGGGCGCTTATAAGAAAGGTTTTTACATGAAATGGATTATGAAATTCTGAACTCGAGATTAGAGCAAAAGTTGCGCCATGCGCTATTGTAGGAGGATATCCTAAACCCTTGAGGTCATCAAGGTCGTCAAATAGTTAAAATTATACAAATAGGAAACTGTAGGATTTCGACCAGTTCAAGTCGAGTAGGGTGGGTGAACCAAGTTCATGCATTCCTAGAACGCTAATTAAAAACAAATCCTTTGGCCAAGGTGATGTACTATCCTCAAGTGCATCGAACGTTCACCGTAACTGGATGGCGTTTCTTGTGGAGTGTCATGCATGACTAGAGGGTATCTAGGGATCTGCGCGATAACAAGACACGTAGGTTACAACACCAGAGCTCAGATGGCAAACGCTGATGGTTATCCTAAGTCTATCCTCTTGAGTAGGGTAGGGCCACTTCCGGTTAGGAAGGAGTGCGGGAGACCGACGGTCTGTGGTTGGAGGTTAAGCTCCTTGAAGATACTTTCTCTTCCAAATACTGAGGAATGCCGAGTCTTGAATGTGATGGGTCGACAATCGAGATGCATGACAATGGTATGTTTCCAATATTTGTTGTTTCAAGAAAATTTCATCTGTTAGAAAATAAAATGTTTAATGTATATCATTTATTTCAGCTTTATGAAAATGAGATCATGTTTATGATAAAATGAAAAATGTTGTATTGGATTATAAGTGAGTAACTTTTGTATTTGATTTCCTAGTAAAAAAAAAATTACCGTTGTAAAAACTTAGTTACTTCTTGTTATTTCGGATTTGGATGTTACACCAGATAGATAGAATTATGCCGCTAGCTAAGAGAAATACTACTGTTCTTAAAATAAATGTTGTTCTACATCCACCGGTTCAAAACAAAATCCGGAGACCTCATCTAAACCCCCCCTTCTAAAATCTGTTCGACATGCAAAGGAGGCCCAACAATGAAAGCAGTAGCAGATTGACATACTTTAAAAGAAAGTTATTCACTATACAGGGAATGCAATAAACTTAGAAGATGATTTTCATAAAAAGTCAATTTGTACAGGAGGTGTTTAATTGACAGAAGAAAGGTTTTACTTCTATCATGCATGGAACTCCCTTCTTTAACCAGGATGATTCCTCATATTGGAGGGTCACTTTAAGAAGAAACAAATTATAACAGAAAACAAAGCATGAGTATATGACCAGATCGGTGGCCTTGCCAGCATGTGCCAGAGTACAAAGAACAGGGCAGAGAAATGAACATCCATTCCAGCAAGAAGAATTTTTAGATGATAGATATACGAACAACCCTTTTATAGAGAAACGAATGCCACCAGAATGCACACACTTAATGACTCCTTATTAAGAAAAAAATGGAAAGATAACGTAAATAAGGTTCAGAATAAAAGAACCTGTAATCAGTGCTCAGAAGATTAAAGTTTTCCACGTGATTGTTGCCCCTTCCCCAAAAGCCCCAAATCACCAATCTTCTCCCCCAAATCTCTCAAAAACCCTCTAAGGAAAAGTCCCCCCAACCCAAGACCATTTTCCCCCCTAAAAACACCTTCAGACAGAAGTAGTTAGTTCCATGATTTCCCACTCCCCAAAACATAAATGCAGAAGATCTCCATTTACAGGGAATTTTTCCCATAATAGAACCAAAATCAATATCTTTATTGTTCCCGACAACTCATTACCAACCACACATAAATAATACTTACACAAGAAAATATATTTATTCACAAAGATATCAGCTATAATATTAATATTCTCAATTAACTGCCCTTATCCATTTTATTATTATTATTTGTCAATCAAGGAGAAGTAACAATTTCACTCTAAACAAAACAATTAATCCCAACAAAGGTCACACCACATTAAAATAAGAACCCACATACTAACTCATACTGACATCCATGCATGACCAAACTTCAGAGACATACAATCATCCAAACTGACCAATATGACATGACTCTAGACATGATACACATCCTTTTCAAGGATGGTGACAAATTAGATGGGGACCTTTCGTTATCTCCACTCAACGATTTCCATTGGTTAAGGCACGCTCAGACCTATTAATTCAGGTGGAGTTGATGCCTAGTACTTGCAACCTGCATAAACCAGATGTCGAGCACATATACATTTATCATCATCAAAACAACACACTGTGACAGGGAATCGCAGTGTAGCAAGGTGCTCTTCGAGAGTAATACTACACCGTCCCTTCACAAAACAAAATATAACGCATTATTTACATTGCCAATTAAATCCATAAAAGACATAAGCATTATACATTGGTTCGTATAACATCATCATCAGAGCAATAATCAAATGCTAGATAATCTCATGAAACATAGTTCTATCAAATTAATTGAACACATAATTAATCATAACATAAGCATTTTGTACTAACATAAGCATCAAAAATGTCATCATCGTAAGCATAAATGAATGTCATCATCAGTCCTCAAAATAAATCCATCAAAATATACCATCATGTCTAACCATAAGGAACTAACTAACAGTAAATCGGAAAACCAAAATGAGGGGCACTACAATATTGGCCTTGCTGTGCAATCTCCTTTCTAAAAAATATGCCAACCTTGTTGCATGTAAGATAAATTTACTACATAAGGTAATTGTTGAGATGTCCAACACAACCAATCTTCTATATAAGGTGAGCATCCTATTATGCAACATGACTAATACATTGCACAAGAGTTATTGTGTCATCTACAATGATAAATTTACAAAATGAATCACACTCCAAAACAAGATTACAAAGAGGTTAAGTTTATTTTATGACGTGCAAAAGGTTGTAGATTATTTTTTTGGTAGCTGACAAAGAGGAAAACCACCTATGTTGAAGTTAGATAAGGGACAAATTTGTTTGATCAAGTTTTTATGAAGTTGTTTAGGATTTTTATAGGTGGAACTATATTTTATATTATTATTATTATAGAGATATGTCATCACTTGTACCTATATAATGCCATAGCTAGAGGGTAGTAGTAACTAGTCTAGAATCTCAAATTTAAATTGCTCAATGATTATATTATTTCCAAAAAACTTATATCTAAACTATCTTTAGTTTCTGCTAATTTATATATGATTTGTTGATCAATAAAATACTCATTTTTTGTGTGAGGAGAAATATTTTATTTGCATACATTAGTTTAATCAAGAAAAGGCTTACTCAAGAGGATTGGTGATTAGTCTAAGTTTTCTTTATATTTGTGTATTGTGTTTGATTTTAGATATGGTTTGAATAGTTAATGTTAAGATTGTTGTGAGTATCAACTACTCTAATCTAATTTCATAAGTGTTATAATTTAGTGTTCAAATTATAATATGAAATAATTTTCTTTCATGTTTTAAAGATGGAGTTAATATTCCTTCTAATCTTGTTCATTTTCTTATATTTATTAAATATCCCTAATTAAATTATATTTGAATTTTCATATAGAAACACAATTTTAAGAAAAACTTGTGGTCTTGCATATACTTTATCAACGTTTGGTTAAAAACCAACGTTCTTAGATCAAAACAACATTGAGTGTGCTCAACAACATGGATGCAGGAAAGAGGTCTAAACAAGCCCCGTGTGTTTGTGTGTATAATTTACTCTTTATTTTCAATTGTGGCCAAAGAATGGAACACATTATTATGCTTTGACCCAATGCTTGACTAAGAAGTTGTTATACATAGATACCCTCTATTACACACAAATTCATCCCAACATACTATTGTGTAACAACTTAATTCCTAGGAATAAGTATGTTGTCTCTATACATGCTTCTTACAATGCAAATCATGACGTTACCTACATTAGTAGGGTGAAATTTCTTTATGATATTCATTGATCATTATATATTGTTGGTTTTCAATCATATATTGTCTCTACCTTGTTGGACTTGCACTACATATTACCTTTTTATAATTCACTCATATGTTATATTTTGGATGTAAGAATTAAGAAATCTCAAATGGTCAAGTTTCCAACCCACTCTTTATATTATAAAAATACCAAAAAAATAATTAGATTTTATGTTTGGCTATTGTTGTCACTTGGATTTGCACCCTGTGTTGGAGCAATTTAGGGCTTCAACAATCAAGTGAAACATTGGGATGATCTCTAGGTGTGGGACCCTGCAAGGAGAACAAACCTCCAGAGAGAGGTTGGTTCCTTCGCTGAATGGGAAATTCAACTATTGCTAAGACTAAACCTAATCTATGCACCGTTGAGGAAAAAAGGGAAGGAGGATGAACTAAAAATGAAAATAAGGTGATACACCAAGTTTGAATATAGGTAGGTCCTCAAAACAACCATGTATGCACAGAATGACAACAAACCATAGACCAGCATACACAAATCATGAGTAAACTACAGAGGTAAAGTAAACTAGATGAAATCCAAGAGGAAAGAAATGTTCACATATGGAAATCAAGCAAAAAGATTACACAGAGCAACTAGAATTCATGAAAAGGTAAAGTCTTATTGATTATTGTCAAAGAGGCATGGTTACAATTGAAAAGTGATGTGATTTTTACAATCAACCACCAACCTGAATACATTACATTTCATGCCTTATATAGCATTTTCAATGGAAACACCATTACCTACTGTAATGAATGCGCTCATGGGCCTATCAAAGATGTTTTACAAAGGAATATTAGAAATAAATCTAAATGTATTGACATAAATGTAGAAAATATCCCAAAGAAGTGGTTGAACAATATCTCATCAATGAAAATCTATGCTTGAACAGCCTTTTGCAACTATAAATGCTCAACTACAATTTTCCAGTTGGAGATGGACATTGATTTTCATCTGGACTAGATTCTTACCTTGGAAGAAAGATTTCATCATATGTGATCATGGCGGACCTTAGATTCTGCCTCTTTACCTTTGACTCTAAAGATCATGAAAATGGTCAAAGATCAAGCCTCGCCTTTGGCGTTCTACCTTCTAGGAGGAAAGAAGAAAAGGAGAAAAGTCCACTCCCTGAGCTCTACTTTTTACTTAGAAGAATTACAATATGAGTGGACTTAGGGCCTCAGGCTGTCTATCTTCTACCTTCCCAGAGAAGGAGAAAGAAGGAAAGTTTGAGCCCTGAAAGTCAAAGGACTTAGCCATTTTTTGAAAGTTTCGACAGAGTTTGGAGCTCGGGCCTTCTGTCTTCTGCCTTCAGTGAGAAGGAAGAAGAAGGAAGGTTTGAGCTCCAAAGTTTGAAACACTTAGCATTATTTCCATAAGGTTTCAACAGAAGTTAGCCTTTGGGCCTTCCGCCCTTCGCTTTCCTTGATGACATCACGGTCACAAGTCAACTTTCCACAGTTCTGCCAGCCCATCGTGGGGTCCACCCAAAAGGTTCTATGGAATAGCAGAATGCCTTAGTACATATGACATTTGTCAGAGATCGAGCCTCGGGCCTTTCGTATTTCATCTTCCAAAAGGAAAGGAAGAGGGAAGAGAAAAAGTCTAAAGTTTGAAACTCTAAAAAGGAAGAGGGAAGTGGAGTTTGGAGGGGTATAGGATGACATGATGAAGGAAGGAACTCCGAACTCCAAAACTTTGAAAATCTAGAAAACACAAGGAAAACTCAATATTTTTAGACTTAGTCGATTTTGAGATGTTTTTCCTTGCATCTCTAAAGGGGAAAACACTTAGAGGTTTTATGGATTTGAGCTATTTGGCTAGGGAGCAAAATAAGACAACATATACTTTATTATATTTTATTGTTACAAGTAGCATAGAAGATATTACTATTGGATGGAGCTACACCCTTCCAAACCTTTGAACTCTTATTCCACCAAGTTAGTTTGATCCTTGATCTCTTAGTGTGTATCCTAGGATACCCTTTAATAATGGATCTTAATCACTACATGCTTTATGAAACCCTTGGTTATTTGTTGGCCTATACATTGATCCCTTTTTCAGGTAGGCTCCAACTATTATAATCTTTGCAAGTAGAGAAAGGGTTGACCTTTACAATAATTTTAGAGTCAAGTCCTTAAAATAATTATATATATCACTAATGCACTCTTTCAATACTATTCAATGAAAAAAAGTGCTCATACCACCCCAAGGATCCACTTAGTTTACTTATCCTATAGCACATGTGTTCTTAACATCTTAAGTAATACCCCTAGTTGTCATTTCTATCTCTCAATATAATTTTTATTATCCTTTCCGAGTATATCATTCCTATTAAAATGCATGCCCTAGTTTTCATTGCTACCTCTCAATATACATTTTTTAATTTTCTTTTCCAAGTATAGTAATCCTATGAAAATACCCCCTACCCCTCTCTTTTATCATATATCATGGGTACCTATTTTTTACATGAAACTTTTTACATCCCTATTTAATTATATCCTTCATATGTTCAATTGAAAATTTCATTTCCACTTCTATTGCAATCATCTCCTAGTAAAAAATATTAAATGAATTTGGATGAACTACAACATTACTTGATGAAATACATTAGAAACATTTTTATAATATAATAATTTTATATTGATCACTAATGGAAATTCTAATTTAAAACAAGGTGAGATTATTCATGTGAATATGAGATCGTTTGTGACTTCCTTTAGGCTTTTGGATCAAGAAAATAAACTCTTAATTAGGCATAGGCTAAATTACAAGAAATTACAAATATAATTGTTCAGACATCTTAGAAAAACCCATGAATGTTAAAATCCCCTCTTCTATGTTATCATATTGGAATCCTTCCAATAATGTATATATTAATCCTCCATTTAATATGTTAAGGAAAATGTTTTAAAATGGTAAAAAATGTTAAAGGTTGTTTTTCCTCTTTTTCCAAGAGAGAGACCAATTTGACATATGAAACCTTCTTCCCAATTACCTTATATATTGTTCTTCAAGGTGTACACACCATAGTTCTTTTTTTTTAATCAAACCTATATCCCATTTATAGAGTACATACACCTTCATTATTAGGCCCACTTAAGAGGAAACAAATATATTTGCAAGCCCTATAGATAAACACCTTGATCAATTACTCTTATTGCCATCATGAAAAATAAAATAAAAGAGATAAATTTGCAAGTTTCTATTTATTATTCACCTAATTTACCATCCCCTAGACCAAATCCCTACCCCCTTCCATAGTATTAGCCCTAATACTTGATAATTTCTTTATTATTGAAAATACCATCTATGTACCTAATACCTGTTGAACACAAGGAATACCGAGAGGGGGGTGAATCAGTATTCTATAAAACCATCCCTTTGTTGCAAGTATGAGGTTAACCAGTGTTGTCATTGATGTCAACATACTCATATTGCATTGATAAGAAGGATTGGATGAGCTGTGTGCTGAGGTTGTTGAGGAAATCAGTCTCAATCAGGAACAGTGAAGAATAGTGATGAGAAGAAGGCAAAAGTACTCAATAGGTTGAGGATCAGAGGATACGGATTAAAGGGTTTGTAGATATGAGCCTTGAGATGTTCCAGTTAAGATTTTAGAGGTCCGTATGAAGATATGAAGAAGTTGTGATCGATCAAGTAGAACCGGTTCCGGGAGATGCTCCGGAGTGACAGAGTGTTACAAAAAGGTCTGGTGAGATCCGGAAGTGCATTGTCCTATTCTGTGGATTGGAAGGAGTGTTTGGGATGTCCTTGTGATGTGTCATCTCGATTTGTACATAGTTTGGAGGTCCAGAAGCACCTTTTTCAATATGACAGTGTCGATAGACTGTGTTCCTGAAGTTCTGGATGAAGAAGAAAAGAATTCTAGTAAGTGGAGGAAGTGCGGATGTACCTAGTCATTCAGGCAAGCCTGTGAAGGTTCTTGGATCATGTTGAGGTTGTGTTGTCGGTCCGCATTAGTGTTAGAGCCCAGAATTGGAGACATACTTCTGGATGAAGATGTTCTTGTTCGGGCTGGCCGACCGGATGAGTTATTCATCTTGCGAATGTTCTTATGGATGATTGCTGACTTGCGAATGTTCTTGTGGATGATTGCTGACTTGTGAATGATCTTGTGGATGATTGCTGACTTAGATGATTGTTCCTAAGTCGATGCCTTGTATAAATAAAGGTTTGTGAATTCATTTCAAAGTGTGTCATGGAGAGGATGAGTGTGGCATAGCAGAAGAGCGAAAGGCAGAGCAGGTGTGTCTCGGGCTTAAATGGAACTGATCCAGACATGGTAAAGATGTCAATCTCCAGTTCAAGTTTATGATACTTATGATCTTGTAGACAGTGTGTCTCTTGTAGGAAGTGTGCCTCCTTGTGAGTAGTGTGCTTGGGCAGTGAGCCCTAATTGGCATGTGCCATCCATTTTTCTTATTCTTCTAACAGAGAATAATCCTTGGGTTAATTACCCCGTGGTTTTTCCCTTAACCGGGTTTTCCATGTCAAAATCTTGGTGTCTAATGTGTTGATGTTTATCTACTCCGGTGTTAATGCTTTATGCTTTCATGAATGGTTAATTGATATGCTATTAACTAACAAAGAAGAATCAAGTGTTTGAAGTAGCAGCAGGTTTTTATACAACTGATTCACCCCCCCTCTCAGTTGTGTGCCCTAGATCTAACAATTGGTATCAGAGCTAAGTTCCTCTAAAAGGAGCTTAACCACTTGAGGAGATCCAGGATGTCGTCATACAAGAAGGACAGTCTGAAGTTTGATGGAACCAACTTCTCTCTCTGGAAAGGTCGCATGAAATGTCACTTGGAGTGTATGGGAAAAGCATACTTGGCCATGGTCACAAAAGCATATGTACCTCCACAGGGTGGTCCGACAACTCTAAATGAAATCACAGATGCTGAAAACAATCTGTGGACCAAAGAAGCTCTTCTAAGTGCATTGACTGACTCAGAACTCTCAAATGTTATTGACCTACCAACTGCCTATGAGATCTGGGTTAAACTAGAACTTCTACATGAAGGAGATGAGTTTGTTAAGAGTGCAAGGTTGCAAAGTCTCAAAGGGAAATTTGAAAGATTGAAGATGAGAGATGATGAAAATATCACTACCTTTATGCCAAGAGTAAATGAGCTGGTGTGTGGAATTAGGAATGCTGGTGGAGTTCTGGATGAAAATGAGATTGTTTGCAAAATTCTCAAATCCCTTCCTGCTGCCTACAAAATCAAAGTTGTTGCCATTGATGAATTCAGAGCCCATACAACTATCACAAGAGAGCAATTGGCTGGCAAATTGGCTGCATTTGAAATGACCGAGTTTGGAGATGATCCCCCCAAGACTAAATCTGCATTCAAAGCCAGTGCCTATGTGAACGGCAAACAAAGATTTGATCTGGGAGAAAACTCTTCAAGGAAGCTGTCATGGTATGATCAAGCAAGGAAAAACATGGAAGAGGAAGAAGCAGAAACAGCTCATCTTGAAGCCCTCATTGCAAAGAGACTGCCAAGAGGATCCGGTAAGTATGAAGGAAAATTACCCTTTAAGTGTTTCAACTGCAATAAGATTGGTCATTTTGCTTCAAGATGTCCGGAAAGATCTGCAAGATCAAATTCTAACAGACAAAGGTTCCAAAAGAATTGTTATTATGTTCATGAAGAAGATGATAATGAAGGTGTAACAAATGATGAATCAAAAATAGGAAACAGATCCAGAAATGAATGGGTGTTTATTGCCATCAAGGAAGAAGATCCAATATCCTCTGAATCTGTCAATCATAAGGTTGTAGAAAGAGCCCTGGCTGCCCAAGTTGAAGAAAAGGATGATTGGGTTATTGACAGTGGATGTTCTCACCATATGACAGGTGACAAGAACAAGTTCTTAGATTTGGAAAGGTATGAAGGAGGAATGGTAAATTTTGGTGATAATTCTACTGGTAGAATCAGAGGTAGGGGAACTATTTCTTTTGATGGAAAGAGCAAAACCGGTAATGTACTGTATGTTGAAGGTTTGAAGCACAATCTTCTCGGTGTTGGTTAGTTGGTGGACAAAGGCTATGATCTCCAGTTCAAGAATGGAAGATGCAGGATTTTTGAAAGCTCTGGAAGTAAGATTGCATCCGGTACTCAAACAAAAGGTAATATCTTCCATCTAGTTGGTTCTAATAAAAGTTGTTTGTTTGTTCAACTTGATCAGAGTTGGTTATGGCATAGAAGGATGTGTCATGTAAATTTTGATAACATCATCAAGATAAGCAATACTCAGGCTATAAGAGATCTTCCAAAATTGGTGAAACCTACAAATAGTTTGTGCAAAGAATGTCAGCTAGGTAAACAGAGTAGAGTCTCTTTCAAAAGCAAGGATCAGTCCTCTACCAGATTATTGGAATTAGTTCATACTAATCTATGTGGTCCGACAAGAATCAAGAGTATGCAAGGTGATAGATATTTCATGTTACTAATTGATGACCATTCCCGGATGATGCGGGTTACCTTTCTAAAAGAGAAATCAGAAGCCTTTGAGAAGTTCAAAATCTTCAAAGCTATGGTAGAGAATCAAATTGGATTAAAACTAAAATGTCTGAGGTCTGATAGAGGTGGTGAATTCACATTCGGTGAATTCATAGACTTTTGTGAGAAGCATGGTATAAAGAGACAGTTGTCTACTCCTAGGACTCCACAGCAGAATGGAGTAGTTGAGAGAAAGAACCGAACCATCCAGGAAGCATCCAGGATAATGATGATGGAAGCAAATGTTCCCCAGATGTTTTGGAGAGAAGCTATTAGCACTGTAGTCTATACTCTCAATCGAGTTCAAATCAGAAGCAATACCGGTAAGACTCCTTATGAACTTTGGTTTGATATAACTCCCACTGTGAGATATTTCAGAGTATTTGGTAGCAAGTGTTACATCAAAAGAGATGAAGATCTAGGAAAGTTTGATGCTAGAAGTGATGAAGGAATTTTCTTGGGTTACTCCACTCAAAGCAAAGCATACCGGTGTTACAATAAGAGATTGAGAAAGATGATAGAAAGTACAAATTGAAGGTTGATGAAGGAATTGAGAAGCCCTCAAGGTTTTATGAATATGATGAAGATGATCAGAATGATTCTCTGGTGCAAGGAGCTCAATCCTCCTCTAAAATTTAGATTCAGACTGATCTGGTAAATTAGGAAGAAGAGGTTTGTCTGAATGAGCCTGATCAAGAAATAGTAGTGCAAGAAACTCCCAAAGTTCCAAGGTATGTAACTCTAAACCATTCTGAAGATCAGATCATAGGTGACAAAATCAAAGGGGTACAAACAAGGAGGAGAATTGCTCAAAATTCAAATGAATACTGTCTGATTTCAAAGATTGAACCTAAGACAATTAATGAAGCTTGCAATGATGAAAACTGGACCAAAGCAAGGGAGGAAGAGTTGATGCAAATTGAGAAAAATCATACTTGGGATCTTGTTCCCAGACCTAGAAACAAGAATGTGATTGGAACCAAATGGGTCTTCCAGAACAAACTAAATGAAGTTGGTGAAGTAATCAGAAACAAGGCCAGATTGGTCTGCAAAGGCTACTCTCAAATAGAAGGAATTGATTTTGAAGAAACCTTTGCTCTGGTGGCAAGAATTGAAGCAGTCAGATTATTTCTTGCATTTGCTGCCTTCAAAGACTTCAAGGTATATCAGATGGATGTCAAGTCTGCCTTCCTAAATGGTGATTTGGAAGAAGAAGTATACATTGAACAACTGGATGGATTTCAATTGTCTGATCATGATGATATGGTATGCAAGTTGAACAAAGCACTGTATAGATTGAAGCAAGCCCCAAGAGCATGGTATGAAAGGTTGGATAAGCATCTTGTGCAGATTGGTTTCAACAAAGGTACCGCTGATAGTAATCTATATTTCCAAATAGATAATGAAAACATCTTGAGTGTTGAAGTATTTGTTGATGATATCATCTTTGGAGGAAGAGACAGTTTGTGTAAAACCTTTGCAAATCAAATGAAAAGTGAGTTTGAAATGTCAATGCTTGGTGAAATGAATTTCTTCTTGGGTCTACAAATTACTCAAACAAAGAAAGGCATCTTTATCTCTCAGACAAAATATGTGAAAGAATTGTTGAGGAAATTCAGAATGGAAGATTCAAAGCCTATGAACACTCCTATGGCAACCAGATGTGAGTTGAGAAAAGATGATGACTCTCCTAAGACAGATCAGTCCAAGTACAGATCAATGATTGGAGGACTGTTGTATCTTACTCAAACTAGACCAGATATAATGTAGGCTGTTGGTCTTGTGGCAAGATTTCAGGTTGATCCCAGAGAATCTCATGTTATGGCAATCAAAAAAAAATTTAGGTACTTAAAAGGAACAATTGAGTATGGCTTATGGTATCCTAGAGATCAGGATTTTTCTCTTCATGCATATACAGATGCAGATTGGGTAGGAGATGTGGATGATAGGAAGAGTACAAGTGGAGGAGCATTCTTTTTGGGAAAAAGGTTGGTTTCTTGGCTAAGCAAGAAACAAGAGGCAATATCCTTGTCTACAACTGAAGCAGAATACATTGCAGCAGCAGGTAGTTGCACTCAAATCTTATGGATGAAGCAGATGCTAAGAGACATTAAAGTAGAATATGAGGAGCCTATCACAATCTTCTGTGATAATTCAAGTGCAATAAATATTTCTAAGAATCCAGTGTTGCATTCTAAGACCAAGCACATATCTATCAAGTTTCACTTTCTGAGAGAGCAAGTGAACAAGGATGAAGTCAGATTGGAGTATGTACCCTCCAAGGATCAGATTGCAAATATTTTTACTAAACCTCTTCCCAAGGACTCTTTTGAGTATCTCCGGGAGAATTTAGGGGTCATGGCCCCTCCGGTGATGAACTAGGATGCACTGATGTCCATCAGTCCAATGGATATCACAGTCATATCTTGTGATCCGGATTGATGATGGGGAGCTGCTACTAAGGGGGAGTAGCTGGTATGATTCTGATGTGTTAGAATTGCAAGTATGAGCCCTTTTCCATTGATGTCAAAGGGGGAGAGAAGACCTGTGAAAAACAAGTGGTTGATGACTAAAGGGGGAGCAGTAAAGGAAGAGAAGACATGTGAAGAGTTGTTGCTGATAGGGGGAGCTGTGACAGAAAGGAGAAGTTCTTGTCTTGATGGTTTTTCACATCATATGTTGCCATCAATGACAAAGGGGGAGATTGTTGCAAGTATGAGGTTAACCAGTGTTGTCATTGATGTCAACATACTCATATTGCATTGATAAGAAGGATTGGATGAGCTGTGTGCTAAGGTTATTGAGGAAATCAGTCTCAATCAGGAACAGTGAAGATCAGTGATGAGAAGAAGGCAAAAGTACTCAATAGGTTTAGGATCAGAGGATACGGATTAAAGGGTTTGTAGATATGAGTCTTGAGATGTTCCAGTTAAGATTTCAGAGGTCCGCATGAAGATGTGAAGAAGTTGTGATCGATCAAGTAGAACCAGTTCTGGGAGATGCTCTGGAGTGACAGAGTGTTACAAAAAGGTCCGGTGAGATCCGAAACTGCATTTTCCTATTCTGTGGATTGGAAGGAGTGTTTAGGATGTCCTTGTGATGTGTCATCTTGATTTGTACATAGTTTGGAGGTCTGGAAGCACCTTTTTCAGTATGACAGTGGCGATAGACTATGTTCCTAAAGTTTCAGATGAAGAAGAAAAGAATTCTAGTAAGTGGAGGAAGTGCGGATGTACCTAGTCATTTAGGCAAGCCTGTGAAGGTTCTTGGATCATGTTGAGGTTGTGTTGTCGGTCCGCATTAGTGTTAGAGCCCAGAATTGGAGATATACTTCCAGATGAAGATGTTATTGTTCAGGCTGGCCAACCGGATGAGTTATTCATCTTGTGAATGTTCTTGTGGATGGTTGCCGACTTGCGAATGATCTTGTGGATGATTGCTGACTTGCGAATGATCTTGTGGATGATTGCCGACTTAAATGATTGTTCCTAAGTCGATGCCTTGTATAAATAAAGGTTTGTGAATTCATTTCAAAGTATGTCATGGAGCGGATGAGTGTGGCATAGCGGAAGAGCGAAAGGCAGAGCAGGTGTGTCTCGGGCTTAAATGGAACTGATCCAGACATGGTAAAGATGTCAATCTCTAGTTCAAGTTTGTGATACTTATGATCTTGTAGACAGTGTGTCTCTTGTAGGCAGTGTGCCTCCTTGTGAGCAGTGTGCTCGGGTAGTGAGCCCTAATTGGCATGTGCCATCCATTTTTCTTATTCTTCTAACAAAGAATAATCCTTGGGTTAATCACCCTGTGGTTTTTCCCTTAACTGGGTTTTCTACGTCAAAATCTTGGTGTCTAATGTGTTGATGTTTATCTGCTCCGATGTTAATGCTTTATGCTTTTATGAATGGTTAATTGATATGCTATTAACTAACAAAGAAGAATCAAGTGTTTGAAGTAGCAGCAGGTTTTTATACAACTGATTCACCCCCCTCTCAATTGTGTGCCCTAGATCTAACACCCTTCACATGCTCTTTAACCCATTTACTAAATTCAATAACATGGAAGCGAATAAAAACAAGAAAATAAACCATAAATTCATAACACATAGACACTAGGATTCTTACGTGGAAAACCCAAAAAGGGAAAAGCCACGGTGAGTGCTAGCTCACAATATATTATAACCGGTTACAAGATATTACATAGAAATGCTCACTGCAAGTGGACTCACTGCCCAAGTGAACTCACTGCTCACTGAGAAAGAAAGATAGAAGAGAAGAGAGAATGACTCACTACCAATAAAGAACTGTTACAAATGCATCTATTGAATGCTGGAATACAATTCCATTGATAGCTCAAAATACAGTTTCAAAGCTCTTCATAATGACTACTCTGTTTCTATGCTCTTCTCACATGTTCTATTCTGCTGTCCTCTGCACTCTTACTACACTTTCTATATCATAAAAATGGTGTTAGATCACATACACATGAACTTAATGCTTCATCACATCACTTAACATCGAAATCCATCAAGTATTTATATCCACAACAAGATCTAACTCAAAACTGGGTCAGCTTGCCATAAATGAAATGTGTACACAAAAAGTTATACTTTGTCGGCTTGAATTCTTTACACAGAAGGTTATGCGGACCAATGCAATCCTTTAAGAACCTTCATATAGGTGTGGAACAATTATAGAACCATTTGGAATGATGATCCAAACAATATATCTTTATCACATATCAATCCAACTTGTATGTCGGCTTCATCCTTAAGTATACACTTAACCAAATCTACTGTCATACCACAACTTCTAATGCGGACCACATGGGGCTCTAAAATTCATATTAAACACTCATTATGCATCACCCAACATACCTTCAGAACTGTAAGTCATGATATTCTTATGCATCAAAATGCGGATCTCTGAACTACTAACTCTATCACTGTGAAACACTGTCAATCTGAGTGTCGATACTTAGGAGCTTGTAGATGATCATCTGGTGAACCTCAAACTCTACAAATCTGGAATTAGATACTCTTAACATGTGTTTACAACACCTTCAAACTATAAATCAAAATAACCAATAGCGAAGAAATGCGGACTAAGATACTTAAGTATTCTACACTGTTAATGACTGAACTTTGTTATCCCAGACTTAAGCAATTCAAAGTGTAGCTTCCAGAGATTGATAGGATATGAGACTTGGAATATAACATCATTAAACAACTATATGCAACATATCAGAACCACATACCAGAGTCTACATCTGCGGAGGAAAACCATCCAACTTACTATCACTAACTCAATAAGGTGCCAACACTTAGTCAATTTGACTAAGTTATTCTTTCTGAACCAAAAATTTTGTGCGTAACTTGTTTCAAGACTTGTTTCCAATCATATCTGATTGTTTCCATCAATGACAACACCATATCACAATCATATCAGCAGTGTCTCTTAACCATGTTGCCAACAATCTCCCCCTTTGGTATTGATGGCAACACTTAGTGAAAAAATGTTTATACTGCTCCCCCTTACTATGTACATCCAGTTTTTCTTCTCCCTCTTAGGTATATAGCTATTTTTCATTAGTTTTTCTTCTCCCCCTTTGACATCAATGGCAAAGTTGTGTGTACAAGTGACAAAATTGTATCAAAATTTCAAAACTGTTATAATTGGCCGCATATGTACAAGTGCAATCACATAACTTACTAGGGAGTGGGAAGGATGTCTTTGTAGATTCTCTTCAGTTGCACTACATCACCATCCCATTTGGTCTTTTTACGCTCCAAAACTTGCCTGTGTCCATTAATTTGGGACATCAATTCCTCAGCTTTATCCACAGGGGTAGGGATCTTAGTTACTTGCCTTGTTATGTTGGCATCTACTACTATCCCTATCATACTTGCTATAGACACCTAAAAATGTCTCGACCACCAAACCGACTCCTAACATCCCTAAACACATCAATCTCCCTCCTATTCAATTAATTAAATTTTTATTTAATTAATTATCCCTTCATCATCTAATTTTCCATCATTTTATTCCCAAAATTGAATTAATTTCATTAATTCAATATTTCAAACCTTAGCCAATTGATTTAATAAATATGTAATATTTATTTAATCAATTTCCCTTTCCTCACTAAATCCAATTAATTAGCTAAACCATGCTTAACTAATTAATTCAGCCTATTAATTGACCTATCCCTACCCTAGACAATTAAATAGTTATTATTTAATTGCCTACTCTAGCCAGCCTCATCCTAGCCCTAGGATTAATTAAATAAAACCTATGTTTAATTAATCCTAACCTCTCATTTGGGTGGTCAAACCTAGTTTAACACCCTTCCCCACATCCTCCAAATAAAAAATTGAAATAAATCCACCTAAGTCAATTTTTTATTTAATTATATCCCACATCACAATTAATTCTTCTTACATCCCCATACCTCATTTATCTCCACTTATCCCCAAATAAATTTTTAATTCATTTTACATTTCCCATATGAATCTTTAATTCAAAAATAATCCCTCACACCCATACTCATTTAATAACCCCTTTTCCCAAAATGAATAAAAGATTTACTTTTATTCCTAGCCCTCCATTCCTCCAAGATCAAATCTAGGCCCTCCACATCACTTTTATCCTCCACCATTGATTTTCTAAATCAATCTCCACCCTTGGATCAAAATCCCTTCCAAAAATCTATAAATACATCTCTCAACCCATTTGAGGATCCAAGTCTTAAGTAATGTTACCATGTCCAAATGACTATTGAGCTAAGAATTGTGAGTTGAATAATTAGAGTAGCATTTCACATTTGAATCAATTATCTAGGGATTATCATGTCTTAGGAGCTATTTTGGGTGCAAGTTCCTCTCCCTTGATGAGGTTGGGTCTACATGTGAAGGTATAACTTGGTGTGTTTATGCATTTTGTTAATATTTCAACTTCATTTGTTTTCCTAATCTACACTTGCAATGTTGATGCTTATGATTTCCCTTAATTGGCTCATTTTACTCTTTATGGTCTCTCTGATTTAGCAGCTTATTTATAGCAAAATGAATTATTTCCACCTCCGCTCTTTGATTTCCAAGGGCATCAGTTACCGGATCATAATTTTTAGATATTTTCAATAATTGAGCTTCCCACCCATATATTTTATCCTTTAAATATCTTGTGGTCTCAGGCCAAGATAGACAAAATTTATACAAATCACTAGCCTCTTTGATTGCTAGTTCTAATATTGTATGCATTGATCTAACAACACTTAAATATCTTTTGAGCACTTGTCCTTCAGCTCAGTTAATCTTTTATCATCAAACTTTGTTCTAACCTTTGTATCCGCAGCTTTTTCAAAAGACTCAAAATATGTACTTATAGAGTTTATTAGCCTTTTGAGTTGATCAATGGGGGCTAAAGATGTATCCTTCTGTAGTCCAGGCATCAACTTTTCTAAGATGCTAGATGCCTCACCAATAAGCTCACTATCTTGAATATGGGACTTCAAAATTTCTTCCTAAGCCATAGCTTGGAAAATTGTTCCTAATTTTAGCTTCTGCAGAGGTGGCATGGAAGGTAAGTTGATTGGCCCTTGCAGCAACTCAAGTGTATCCAAAAAATGAGCTTCTTGTTGCTTCTCCAAAAATTCTCTGACTGAATCAACAGGATCTTGAGTGGCTGCAGCAATGTCTCTTACCATGTCATGAGACACTTATTCATCTTCAGTCTTCTCCGGAGCTTCTTGGTCCATAGATTCTTGCTCATTAGTTTTATTTTCTGGAGGAGGACTAGCCTTGGCTTGTTCATTAGCTAGATTTCCCTAATCAATAGTTTCATTCTACTCTGGAGAGGCTTTAGTATTCTCAAGAGCTTTGTCCTCCTCTTGCTCCATCTCTTCATCTCTTTTTGGGTTTATCAGAGGAGTTGTCTCTGTTTGATTCAAGTCCTGATCTGAGCTGACTTCTGGAAGAGAGGTATCATCACCAACATTTGGTTCTTCCTTGTCATAAATTGTTGGGATGTTGAGCTCTCTTAAGATATCAAGAGTTGCTTTTTCTATGTCCTTTACCAATTTCTCTGTCTCCAGACATCAGAATGTTGGTCCTTTTCTTTATCTCAAACTTCTCCCCAAGTGCCTTGGTGACCTTGGTTTTCTCCTCAATAGTTATATCTGGACACAACTCTATCAATGCATGTTCTCTTAACTCTAAATCTTTAGCCATTGTTGCTTCCTTTCTAGCAGACATAATACTAGCCAAGCTATCAGGTAGATTAGTGAATACCTCAAGGAGGGCTTTGTTAAACATCACCAAAAATCTGATCACTACAGTTTCAATGATGTTTTTGTCTGTATCATTGTACTCATCATATAGATTTTCTATTGGCTTAAGATTACCATGAGCTAACATAGCATTCAAGGTATCTTCCAAAGTTATTGTGGCCTCTTCTTCCTTGGATTCTAATTTCCTTGACTTTTTCTTGCTTTTTCCCTTACTAGAGGGCTTCTCTTGTTTGCTCCTGGAGACTTCATTAGCCTTAGCCTTCATTTTCTCTACTTCTTCATATGTCTTAGTCTCCTCTTCATCAATTCCAACACTTACATACATCCTTTTGCATTTAGTTTTCTTCCTTTTGTGCTCCTTTTCAGTGGGTTTCTTTGTAGGTGCTTACACACTTACTGAGGGAGTGGGGCTGAAGGGCTTAGATGCAGTTTTAGTAGAGGTTGAACCTATTGTTCTCTTCTTTAGTTCTGTATGCTTCTCAGATTTCTTCTCAGGCTCATCTAGAGCCTTCTCTAGTTCATCTTATTTATTTTCTCTAGTTGCCCTTGTTGCTTCTAACTTTGCTCTTGCATCTACAATTTCTTCTTTAGTAAACCCCTGGTTCTGGGCATATTCCTCTACCATTTTCTTAGCTTTTTTATAGTTTCAGGCTTTCTCAATTCAACATGCACCTTGACTAAGATTTCCTCATAAGTGCCAAATCTTTCCTTAGTGGGGTCTCTGGGATTGCTCAACATGAGGTCAGTTGAGCCAGTCAACACATCCTCAGTTACTTCATATCCCATAGAAGGGACCCATATTGTCCTTGGCTCTATAGCTACCATTACACACTGATCTTTATTCACAATAAATCATATATCATCTTTGTATTTTTCCACTATTGATTTAGTTATCCTTGCCCTAGATTCCATGGCCTTTTGAAAACTTTTGAAGTAGCCCCACAGGGCTTCATTTTGTGCATCATGAGTGCCTAAGATGTTCAAATTATTTCTAATTTGTATGGCCACAGGTTTGTTATCAAACCATACCAAATTCTTCATTTTGGGCAATTCTTTCATAAAATAGAAGAATAGGCAAATGATCAATGTACCATATTTGAAGGGATATTTTAACTCTTTGGTCTTCTTCAGGTTTTCCATCAACTGTTGTCGGAGCAACTCACAGAGGTCATAGTCAATGTTCTTCTTGACCATCTCATATGCAGTGTGGATGGCGGTACCGGAGACAAAGTTCTCATGGTTGGTAAAATATATTTTGTATCCAACCACCATTGATGTAAATCTCACTGCATGGTCTTCAATGGAGTTTATTGTCAATGCTCTTTTGTCAAATTGAGCACGGGTTTCCTCCATTATAGTGCTATTCTTCACAACCTTCAGCACGGGCACTTTACCAATGGAGTTCAATCTTGTTACAACCCTTATTGCTTACTTTGTAATCATGAAGGGTTCATCAAGCCACAGAAATTCATTGTGAATCCTGCTAAGCACATACCGGACCCATTCGTCCTCTGAAAACATTAGGAAGTCTACATATTGTATAAATTTCTTCTCTGCCAATACCTTGTATTCTTCCTTCAATTCAAAATTATCACTGCTCTAATGTTTCAGGTACAAATCTTCAAGTTGGCTACCACAATGTTCTTCTAGGGAAACATGAATGTATACCCTAATGTCTTCCTCATGCATTACACCATACGGTACTTCTGAAAATGCACTAATAGGGTCAACTTCCATTGATTTGAAAGGGTGCTTCTTGAATTATGGATGGGGTCTTTTTAAGATATCTATTACTTGAGGGGTCGACATGTTTCTGCACTAATTCAAACAATTTCATAGAGAAATTTCAACTGTAAATACCTCTTTTCACTGGATTAGGGTTTCTTTGCTCGGAGTCACTGGAAATCACTGGAGTTGCTTAGGGTTTTGCTTTTGATCTCCTTGGATACTTGAAAACTTGAATGCGAAGTGATTATTCCTTTGAATGTGAGCCTTTTATCCTTTATTTGCCAAAACCTAATTGACATAAATGCTAATTTTCAAAAAAGTTGTCAAACACTTCACCGACAATCACAAATGATCAAAATTGCTCCACAATGCACTGTATTAGACCTTTTTTTGTCAATAACTTCTTCAAGAGATTCATCAAATAGATCATTAACTCATATCCTCATGCTGGATCTTAGCACCAACTATGGGGCTAGGGGATCAAGATTTTCAATAAAAGCTCCCCCTAGGCCAGAGCTCCCAATTTACTTCCCGAAGGAAGTATTTGCACCAGAGAGTGGTACAGATTCATCCTTGACCTCATTTACATCCTTCTTAATCTAGATTTTGCTTATTTCCTTCTTGGTTTCTATCAAATCAACCTTGTTCTTTCCTTTATCTTCCTTCTGCTCTATTTTCCTCTTTTCTGTAGGATTATTTCTTTTCACATTCTTGTTTCTACAAAATTTTGCAATGTGTCCAAAATTATTGCAATTGTAGCAAACAACATTACTCTATCCTTGGTTCCTTCTATTGATTGGATTAATCCTTGATCTACATTGGTTAGCTATATGCCCAAATCTATTACATGTAAAGCATTTTCCATTGAAAGATTGAGTATTCCTTCCATTGTTGAAACCATTCCTTATCTTACTTCTACATTCATTTGCTCTATGACCAATTCTCTTGCAATTGAAACATTAGCAAGAGAATGATGGAACATTTTGATTCATTCTGCTCCTACACTGAGTAACCTTATGACCAAACTTATTGCAATTAAAAAAATAGCCATTGAAAGATGGGTACCTTTGAGCATTTGGTTGCTTGACCGAAGGTCTTCTAGGTCTGTTTCTCTAATTATAGACCTGGTTGCCTTTGTCTCTCTTCATCTCAGTGTTAACTTGTCCTAATTTAGAACTTTCTCCTCTTTCAAATCCCAAACCTTTCTTATCATCTAGATTTTTTTGACTGTCAATCAACTCATCAAGCTTTGTAGAGCTTATTTTGAACTTTTCTTTGTAACTATTAGCTATTTCCAAATCATGTTTCAGAATCACAATATCGTTTGCTAGCTTTTCACATTCCTTAGACTTGCCTTTCACAACTTGATTTAAATGCTCCTCAACCTTTTCTTTCTCTTCAATTAGCATTGATAAACTATTTAAGGTTTCATTTGTTGCTTTCAATTGTTCACTTATCTCTTTGCTCCTTTCCTTGGATTTCTTGACTTGCTCCCTTAGCTTCAGGATGCATTCATTAGCTTCCTTGACATTCTCCTTCAGATCCCAGATATTTGCTTCATACTTATCAAGATCTTCAAGAGCAACTTTTAGTTCTTCATTGCTAACATATATGTAATCATCAATTGTAACACTACCTGGATGAATTGCTTCTGAAGGAGTAGGATATCTTATGGCTGCCATGTGTTCACTTTCCAAGATCTTCCTCAAGCTGTGAGACTTCTTCCAAGGAACTTTGCTCTAATACCAATTGTTGAACATAAGGAATACTAAGAGGGGGGTGAATCAGTATTCTATAAAACCATTCCTTCACGTGCTCTTTAACCCATTTACTAAATTCAATAACATGAAAGAAAAATAAACACAAGAAAAGCAACCATAAAGTCATAACACATAGATGCCAGGATTTTTACATGGAAAACCCAAAAAGGGAAAAACCACGATGAGTGTTAGCTCACAATATATTATAACTGGTTACAAGATATTGCATAGAAATGCTCACTACAGGTGGACTCATTGTCCAAGTGAACTCACTACCCATTGAGAAAGAAAGAAGAGAAGAGAGAATGGCTCACTACTAATAAAGAACTATTGCAAATGCATCTATTGAATGCTAGAATACAATTCCATTGATAGCTCAAAATACAGTTTCAAAGCTCTTCATAATGACTACTTTGTTTCTTTGCTCTACTCACATATGTTATGTTATGTTGTCCTCTGCACTCTTGCTACACTTTTTGGATCATAAAAATGGTTTTAGATCACATACACATGAACCGAATGCTTCATCACATCACTTAAGATCAAAATCCATCAAGTATTTATATCTGCAACAAGATCTAACTCAAAAATGGGTTGGCTTGCCAGAAATGAAACTTGTGTACGCAAAAGTTATACTTTGTCGGCTTGAATTCTTTACACAAGAGATTATGCGGACCAATGCAATCCTTCAAGAACATTCATATAGGTGTGGACCAATTCTAGAACCACTTGGAATGATGATCCAAACAATATATCTTTATCGCATATCAATCCAACTTGTATGTCAGCTTCATCCTTAAGTATACACTTAACCAAATCTACTATCATACCACAAATTCTAATGCGGACCACATGGGACTCTAAAATTCATATCAAACACTCATTATGCATCACCCAACATAGCTTTAGAACCACAAGTCATGATATTCTTATGCAGCAAAATGTGGATCTCTAAACTACTGACTTTGTCACTGTGAAACACTATCAATCTGAGTGTCAATACTTAGGAGCTTGTAGATGATCATCTGGTGAACCTCAGACTCTACAAATCTGGAATTAGATACTCCTAACATGTGTTTACAACACCTTCAAACTGTAAATTGAAACAACCAATAGCGGAGAAATACGGACTAAGATACTTAGGTATTATACATTGTTCATGACTAAACTATGTTATCCCAGACTTAAGCACTTCAAAGTGTAGCTTCTGGAGATTGCTAAGATATGAGACTTGGAATATAAAATAATCAAACAACTATATGCAACATACCATAACTGCATACCAGAGTCTACATCTATGGAGGAATACCATCCAACTTACTGTCACTAACTTAGTAAGGTGCCAACACTTAGTCAATTTGACTAAGTTATTCTTTTCGGACCAAAAATTCTATGCATAACTTGTCTCAAGACTTGTTCCCAATCATATCTGACTATTTCCATCAATGACAACACCATATCACAATCATATTAGCAGTGTCTCTTAACCATGTTTCCAACAATACCTATATATACATTTATATATATTTTTATATTAAATACCCAATAATGAACTTGCATGTTATAGCATTGCCTATCCAATGACAACCCTTGGTTATATTGCCATCAAATAGAAGGAATAATTTCACTTAGTTATTTTCTTGCAAAAATATTTAATATAATAAGATTACTACTACATATATAGTTGTGAAGGAGAAAAATTCATACATGAATCTTTTCACCACTTGTCATTCTAGTGCTTAGTTTAATAGATTCTAGTGCACAAGTTGACTAAACCTAGCCTTTTTCTTACCCTATTACTAATGCAACCTTTATGGTGAAATGTATACATTACCTACTTTATTACCTTCATCAGAATCACTGCTCTAATTTTATCTCCTAGACTAAATCATAGGCATGATCTTATTTATCTTATTCAAATTCTAGTTTCACTTTCTCTGAGTTGACCCTATTGGGAAAAGGTGTGTTATACACCTTGCATAATGCTTATAGTGTAATATTTATTTGTTGTGCACCTAGGAAATCTAGGAATGCATGTGTCACATGGATTAGACATTCTTGGGTAAACATGCATGTTGTATGTAACATTGAGATAAATCTTTAATGTGGGTTGCACATTGGGAAAATATTTATTATTCAAAAAACTTAGTACCAAAAAAGTAAATGAGGGGGACATGGTATTGTAAGATCATGGTATTGAGGCACATAGTTTATGTAATACCTCTTGGTGGTTTTGTACAAACTTGTCTTTATAAAATCAAGCACATGAGTTGTTGTTGAGGTTGGCTTTCATAACCTTTAGCTTGTTGGCTAAACTTGGATTGAGCATCTCTTGTAGGTTGCATATGTGAGGAGAGGAAGCATGTATTGGGATGTGTGGTTACATGATTCTCATTTTCTTGTTCACATGGAGGAATGTAACTCTAGGGTGCTTGATGCTTCAGAATATTTGGATGGAGACTCTATGAATGTATTGTAATCTATTTCATGGAGATAATACATTGAGTGTGTGAGTGCTTTTAGAGGCTAGCTTTTTCCCTTTCAAGGTTTCTCAAGGTATATCTTGTTTTATCTTGATGGTATGTTTGACTATTCTTTTGCATGTGGATTTTGAATACTTATTTGCATATTTTCTCTCAAGATTATGTGGGAATGGTTTATTATTGCTACAAATTTCCTTTCAAACTCCCATCCAAAATTAGATTATTTCTTGTCAACTTTTGCACAAAATATTTTGAATTAGCACATATCATTACATATTTAATGACAACTCCTATGAAATCTAAAAGAATCTCATAGTATTCATTTGAATTGTCTTAGAGAAATTTAAGAGTATTTAGATTAGAGAAACCTTGCATTAGCAATATTAATTTTTGCATCACACATCTTACATCCTATGTGTTCTTATAATCTTCTCATACAAAACATGGAAATAAAAAATAAGGGGTTTAACGTAGGCTCAAGGAAATCTTAACACTTCAATCCTAGCAAAGCAAGTGCCCAAAGGTGTTCTTTAGCACAGGCTTGACCAAAATCTAGTTGTTAGAAAAAGATTTAGGAGTAAGCATCTGACATAGATAGGATCATGATAGAGAGGACATAGTTATAGGTGAGGAAGTCAAAATCATAAGTACGATTATGTCCAACTATAGTGTAGGATTTGGATAATTATCTACTTTAGAAGTAGTACTTCATAATAAAGTTTCATAGTCAAGGAGTAATATAGGAGCTCATTTATAGCTTGGATTTATCACATATTCTACCATTTCCATCTAAGAGCTAATTAATCCATAACCTCTTATTTTTAAAATTTTCATTAATTTTTCATGTTAGTAACTTGGCACAATTACATTTCTCTAGGGTCTAATTACATTGTTAATTAGTATATTCCCTAGATTTCTCTAATTTTTGAAGAGGGTGTGTCTTATTTCACTTCACTTGTACATCAAAAAATTGGGTTGCCTTCCATTTATGTTAAATTATAAAATACTATTAGGGTTAAAAGTGCATACCTTGCACTTTTAACCTTTATTTTATGCACTTTTAACCTTTGTTTTACACTACTTTGCATAGGTATCCTAAGTATATTTCCTTGGCACATGATTTTGACTTATTTGGTACTCCCATTGATCCTAAACTCAAATTAACATTTAAATAGAATCTAACCCATGATTTAACAATTTCCATATTCTAGAATATAAGTTGCTCTACCAAGTTTAAAACCTTAGGTTTGGCCTTGACCCAATTCAAGGTTTCATGTGTGGAGTTGACTTAATTTTTTAAATTCCAAATTTAATCTTAGTTCAACTAAGATAACTCAATCCAACTAGTTATAATGTATGACTCTCGTGCCAAAGCTTTCAAGTTACATGCCTAAGACATGCATAAAACAACATCATGCCTAGGTCATTCCATCGTCAAGGAATCCATCTAGGAAATCCATCATTAGAACAATCCCTTTGCATCTATCTATCACAAAGGATAAATAAATTATCACTACTCATTCTCTTACATCAAGCACATAAGTCACATCAACATATGTCAAAGCCCTAGTTCTTGAACTAGGTCACCCTGACATCCATTTCTTGTATTGCATTGAATTTCATTGCATCAAGTCTCAATTCTCAAGCACTTAGCATCATAACAAGTATAGTAGTGTTAGTTACATTTTTGTCTTGTTGTTTCCCAATTTTATCAAAACCATTGAATTGATTATTGAGGCTTGACTAAGGCACAAGAATGGAACAAGTTGATTTCTTATCCCTAACATAGCAAGTTCCAATAGTATTCTTTAACACTGCCAAGTTCTCCATTATAGGTATAAACATTAGACAAAATTTTATTACAAGTTTTAAAGATATGAAGACCATGGGTTCAAGGCTATGCTTGTTCAAAACCACACATTTTAATTTAAAAATGTTGATGTGAAAATTAAGGTCATAAGTGCAAGATTGACCCAATTTCAAACATAGCATCAAATTTTAGTCATCTTAATATGATCATATCATATCTAGTTTCAAAATTCAAGTAACAATCATCTATCACAATTTTTCCAATATCTTCCTCTCTATCTTCAAGGCACATGTTTACTTTTGTTATTTCATTCCTATTTTTAGATCCAATCAAGTATCCATTTTTTACTCTACTATTTTATATAGGGTCATTTATCTATTATTACATATTTCCATTTGTTTACCATAGATAAATTTATGTGGGGTTATTTTATTTTCTTATATACATCAATATATGATTTTCCTATATTTTTAGAATGTATCTTTGTAGGGGAATAAAACCACCCTACATTAAGTATCTAGGATAAAATTAAAATTCAACAAGCAATAATAAATAAATACACCTAGTTATTAGAGTCAAAATAAATTATGCTATATTCTAAACATGTTTATAAATTTGTATAAAATTTGATAAATAAGATGAATTATATTAGTTCTAAATTTATTGCCAAATATGATGTGACAAATGGTGCTCAGAGATTCATTAGTGTACTTTGTGCTCAGAAATTTATCAAATGACTTATAAAATTGATAAATTCATTGAACCTCACTCTTGGTCATTTTCATGGGCATAAATTTGACCTATGAAATGTGAATTTGACCCTATTTCATGGATTAAACTTGGTAGTCTTAGAATTGTAGATTCATACTCACTTCAAGTGTTTGGATCTACAATGAGGAATTGGTGGTGTTGATGAAAACCTTTGGGATCTTCTATGCAAGGAGTTAAGCCCCTGGATTAGATTTAATTGTTTTGGAATATTGATTGAAAACACACCAAGAAATCATGCAATATGTGATGCCATGCTAATGCTATGATGATGTTGATGTTACAAGATGTTTCTTTAATGCTCACTAGATGTTTGCTAAATAACTTCTAGATCTTAGATTAGGATCTTAGAAAACGTTGTTCGTCAAAAAGTGTAATTCATCGTGCAACTTTTTAAATTTACTATTGTACAATGTATGAGTATGAATCCTTCAACCAAAGTGAGATTTCCCATGCATTTCAACCTCATACAATTCCTATACTATGCTCTTATGAAATTATACATTTCATAACAAAGCAATTGTTTGATATATGTACTTGGAATCAATAGACTATAACTAGATCAATAAAATGTTACAAAGGATTTGCTCTATTGCATGCCTATAGGATATCTCTCACATTTCTCTTTAGTTTCATTCCACAATTTCGACCATGATAACATTATGCATAACTCTTAAAACCAGCGTGCTATCACTCCCCTATATTGTATATAGGAACTATCATGAATGTCTACAAGAATGCTACCTTTTCTTTTACAAGCAATAGAAACATGGATTGTTGAACTCTCTATCTTCTACATACAATAAGCATTTAAATAACCCAACATCTTTATAAAAAAAAATATCTCAACTCCAAACAAAAGGCAATTACTTGCCACTAAGGGAGGGGGCCCCATAGTGGGTCACCCAAACTTTCAGGGTCCACCTAGAGCACCATGTCAATCAACCTTAAAAAATTTCCTCCTCCACATGAGCAATGATGTGTACGGGTTACCTATTTTGTTTGCAGGGGTTTGGAGTTGTTTTTCTACATGGACAAGGCAAATTTTCACGTGATCAAATTTTTGACCCTTTTCAAAGGCTAACTGACGATTGATCATGACAACCCCCATTCATAATCCAATAACCATTGCTCCGTGGTCAACATGCCATGTGGCAATAAGACACCTCACCACCTTTTTCTCCAACATTCTAACATTAAACACCCAACGCCACATGTTTATCTTCTCATCTACTGGATTTACTTCTCTCCCATCCGCATTTGGTTGTTTGTCATGACGTGTGAATTTTGAGCAATTGAGCATTCAATGCTCTAGTAAAAATCATTAACTTATCATCGAAACCCCACTACCAGGGCTCATCTTCATGAATTCTCATTGCAGTATGGACCAGGAGATGTTCGCTTTGGCTCTATTATCCTGACAACTTATGCAAGACATGGAGGTTGGAAACATGGGCTTATTGCTCATTGCTCACTTTTTGTTGATGGTTTTCCACACCCTCGTCTATAGCTACTTGACCTAGGTGACAATGTGGCATCCTACTAAAGCTATGAACCAGCATTGTTTGAAACTGTGAGGTCTTTTTTCTGATTTAAAACTGTGAGGTCTTTTTTTCAGGTGTATTTAATTGGTGTTCTTGTTTTTCCATGTGTTTAAACAATGTTTACTATCTGTGGTCAAAATAAGAAGGTTCTTTTGGTTTTTCTATTGTTATATCAATACTGAAGTGACTTGACTGGTTGTTTAATCATAAGGATTCTGTATTTTAAATTGGGTTCTTGTTTATCCATGTGTTTTAACATTATTTATTGTTTGATATGGGATTTCTTCCTTACATTGTTGTCTGTAGTTTTAAATGGAAGGTTCTTTTGGTTTTTTGTGGTTCTATCACTACTAAAGTGATCTGTCGACTTGTGTAATCACGAGGGTTGTGTATTTAAATAGGGTTCTTATTTTTCATGTGTTTTAACATTCTTTACTAGTTGAGATGGGATTTCTTTGTAACATTGGTGTATGTGGTTGTAAATGCAAGGTCAAGTTTTAGTTTTTTGTGAGGTATCACTACTAAAGTGACTTGATGGCTTCTGTAAACATGTGGGTTCTATATTTAAATGGGGTTCTTGTTTTTTGATGTGTTTTAAATTCTTTATTGTTTGAGTTGGGATTTCTTCATTAAATTGCTGCCTATGGTCGTAAATGGAAGGTTCTTATAGTTTTTTGTGTGGTTGTCTCACTAGTGAAGTGACCTAATTGGTTGTGTAATCATGAGGGTTATGTATTTAAATGGGATTATTGTGTTTCCATTTGTTTTAACATTCTTTACTATTCAAGATGGGATTTATTTGTAACATTGCAGTGTGCTCGTAAATGGAAGGTTGTTTTGGTTTTTTCTATTTGAGAACCTCTAAAGTGACCTAACTACTTGTGTAATCATGAGGGTTCTGTATTAAAATGGGGTTCTTGTTTTTCTATGTGTTTTAACATTCTTTACTATTTGATATGGGATTCTTCCTTGCATTATAGTTTGTGGTCCTAAATGGAAGGTTGTTTTCATTTTTTGTGTGGTTGTATCCTTACTGAAGTGACCCGATTGTTTGTGTTATCATGAGGGTTCTAGTTGTAAATGGGGTTCTTGTTTTTTCATGTGTTTTAACATTCTTTACTCTTTGAGATGGGGTTTCTTCCTTGCATTGTTATCTGTGGTCGTAAATGGAAGTGTGTTTTCATTTTTTGTGTGGTTGTACCATTAATGAAGTGACTCGACTGGTTTTTTGGTATTATTTTGTGGTTTTTGATGAGAGATATTTATGTTCCATTTTATCCCATAATCTAGCATTTTCCATATACCTTAGTACCCACCTTCATATTCTATTTTCATACCATATCATGTATTTTTACCACCATTATTTTGAATATGACTAAATATTTAAATAAGGGATATTTAATATAGTTTTGAGATAAATATGAAAATTAAATATTAGATTATATTTACTAATATTAATTGTCATTATGTTGAGAAAAATATAATTTCTGCAGTTGGAGATAACAAACTTCACAACAGACTTCTTATAGCCCATGGGTGCACTTGCTATCAATATAATTCCAGTTGGTTACTTTCTTTTGTTATAACTAATAAAAATAATACTATATGTTATTTTATTTTTGTACAAATTAGCCAAAATAAGGTTATCCATATTATATTTTTTATTATAACAATAATAATATCATTTTAGATGAGTGGTTGCATAGGCAAAACAAACTCCTATATTTGTGGCTAGTTTTATTCTATCCCACAAGCCATAATTATTTGTCTTATATAATTCCATAAGAGACGGCAAGAGAATAGGAGAAAATGCTCTAAAATAGAGTTGTAGAAATGTAATAGAAAATGGAGAACAACACAGGAATAATGCTGGAAAATAGTACAACAACAATGTAATAGCCTAAAGAAAGATTACTACAGAAAATAATTTATTTTATTTATTCTTTATTTTGAACATTTGTTATTTTTATTTTATTTGTGTGTGATTAAATTATAAATTACAGGCTTCTTTTTATGTGTGAGGTATGATAATGATGATTTGTATAGGTAATAGGATTAGCATAATGTATTTTATGTTTATCTAATTATTTATTTTTATGGTAAATTAGTTTATATTATTTATGTACAGTTCCTATAGCAGCCTGTACAGTTCTTGTTGCAGCCTATACAATTCCAGTAGTCTACACAGTTCCTGTAGCGGACTATTTCAGCAACATTCATAGTTCTTGTAGTAGTTTGGAGTAGAATTGTTTATAATTTATGTAGTAGTTTTAAGAGAATAGTTTTGTTTTTATTAGAATAGTTGCATTTCATCCAAACTCACCTCACTACCTAGAGCCCTTACGCATATAGCCACAACACCTTTCACAAGTTTACACCCCCAGATTGACATGTAGACCAAACTGAAATTTTATTATTAAACGTTAAATCTATTTTATTATCTACCCCAGTTTTGGCCTATCATTTTGGCGTCATTGCCGAGGAGAGGTGTGAAAGGCCTATTAGCTTTGTGAGTTGAGTTAGGACCAATGTGTTAGGAAGAAATCTCACGTGATTGTTGATGTTGCCTAGGTGATTAATCCTAATTTGTGTTGTTTTAAATCATATAGATGCATGGTTAGAGTTTAAACGTAAGAGTGGATTTATTTTTAAGAAAGTATTGTGAGTAGTTGTGTAGGTATATCTTAGAAAGGAAAGGTTATTTACTTATCAACACCACATGTTGCGAAACAATTGGTGGGAAAGAAGCAAGTTTGAATCTATTTTGAAGAAACAACATAAAAACATAAAAATGTTCTATTTTCAAGGTAGTTCAAACACATCAATTTTTAGAGAAAATTACTTCAAACCTAGCCCCAGACCCTTGCTTTCAAATTTAAAAATCAAAAAATAAATTGGTGGGGAAATCGTGCTGACACAAAGCATTGTTTTTATGACCCCTCTACCTAATGAATGCAACTTAGATGTTCGTGATCCTCCATTACCATTGTCATGCACATCTACAGATATCATTCCCATAACTGAGCAAGAACAAATAATTCAAGATTTTTTAGAAGGACAATGGATTTTGAAAAGGATTTAATAGATGAAGATTTGACCAGTTGTTCTAATTGTTGCAGGGAAGAAGATGAGTGTAGATGCCAAGTTGTTAAGAAGATGCATATGAAAGTGAGCTTCAACAGAATAAAAATTAAAGTGAACAAGTCTTTTTTGTAACTCAAGGACAATCTCAGACATCAAATCAAGAAGATCTAGGTATTCCTAATGATTTCAATATGTCTTATAATTCTATTGAATTAAGAAGACAATATGTTTCTTCACAAAATTCTTCTCCACCTATAATGTTTGGTGAATGGAAACAATCTCCATATTACCAAAAATGTCAAAATGAATGCTCACATCAACCACAATACCCATCACATATATTACCATCTCCACCATAGCCATCTTATCTATTACCATCTACTCTATATCCACAACAATTTTTAGCATTTTCATTATCACATTCATATAATCAACCATCTACTTCAACATATCCACCAAGGGCAACTATAACGCCAAATAAATTATTACCTAATAAGGTGGTTCAAACTACATATAATAATTCAAGATTTCAAGTCCCTTTGCACTCCATTAACATGCTTGAAATTGGTGCATCTCAATTAAAAACTATCAATACAATTGAGGGATGTGATTTTGGTATATTGAATTTGAAGAACAATATGATCAATTAAAAGATACTCAACTTAGTTCTTCTTATCTACTTATCAAATCACAACCTTTAGAGGGAATTCACACAGATAAAGAAATAATTTAATCTGAGTCTAATTTTATCATTGCACTCATAAATGTGTGTGTCAAAATTTATCATGCAATAAGAAGTGTTGAAATGTACACATTAATGATTCAAGAATCGCATGAGATGAAGAATGAAAACCTACAAGATCTATCACCTAATGATTCGAGCATTGTTAGACAACTACAATTTGAAAACCAGTTTCTGTTGGATTATAGTTGAAAAAAATTCTTAATGGTGAAATTTTTTTCACAGCACCACTAAGTGGTAATTGATTGAAAACTGGCTTGCCAATAGTCACTTGTCGTTATCAAAATTGAAAAAAATGAAAAAAAAACAAAGAAAAATTTATTATTATGTATTACTTCTATGAGCTAATCATTTTCGAGGTACACTCAATTGCTTCCATGATGCTTCAGTCTATCTGAGTGTCTATTGCACCTCCTATAGCTCACTTGTGTAGCTATGCTCTAGCTTGTTGTGGTCAAAAATAGCTTTGATCATCTGTAGCAGCTGCAAAATACTACACATTCAGTTGAGGTGTTACCAGACATGAGGAAAGAATTAGTTACCACAAGTATGATCCATGAATGCTTCAATAGGATAGAGATCTTTCATCTGTTACACTTCTTGTCATAGTTCATGTTGCAACTTTTGGTTCATTCCTTGTTGGATGTTCACACTTGTTGGATTACTTTGGCTACCACATCTTGGCATAAATGGACATGTAAATTGGTAAAACAATCAATTTTATTTTTCATTATTTTATCTTTAACTTTATTAATATTTCTTATTATATTAATCATATAAGCAACATTCACACCTATCCTCTCCTTGTTTCCGGGGGATGGTCAACCCTTTAAGTTGGGGGAGGTACACCATCTTATTGGCTATATTTTCACCCATTGCTTCCTTTGTTTCTCATTATCCTTAATTATCCTATCATAGTATCCATTATTTTCTACCCTTTATAATCATTCCTATTACCTATCTTTTCACCCATTTTCTTAACCAATGTGTGAAGATAAATATTTACAAACCATGGGTTTCTTCTAAGTATTATGTTGACTTATTCCAATATTGTGCAGCTAAACCCATAGGTGTTGCTCTACTAAAATAGACTTTTATGATACCTCCTATATATAGCATTTAAAAAAATGAAAAAAATAGAAAATGAAATGACAAAAAAAGGAGAAGAAAAAATGAAAAATGAAAGAAAGAAACAAATAGAGTTGAAGGAGATATGAATACTTAAATGCAAAAAGAAAAAGAAAAAAATTGAAGGAGCATTGTAATTAAGCATGAGTTATAATAATCAAGAATGAAGAAGATAGAAGTCATAAATCCGAAGCCTACAAGTTCAAACCACAACCTCTCAGTGATAAAGATTGCATGAGGACGTGCAATATGCTAAGTTGGGGGGAATGATCAGAGATATTTATGTTCCATTTTATCGCATAATATAGCATTTTCCATATACCTTAATACCCACCTTCATATTCCATTTTCATACCATATCATATTTTTTTACCACCATTATGTTGCATATGATTAAATATTTAAATAAGGCATATTTAATATAGTTTTGAGATAAATATGAAAATTAAATATTAGATTGCATTTACTAATATTTATTGTTATTACATGTTGAGAAAATAATTTCTACAACATATCAACAAAGTTGGAGATAACAAACTTCACAACAAACTTCCTATAGCTTGTGGGTGTACTTGCTATCAATATAATTCCAGCTGGTTACTTTCTTTTGTTATAACTAATAAAAATAATACTATATGTTATTTTATTATTGTAACAATTAGCCAAAATAAGGTTATCCATATTATATTTTTGTTACAACAATAATAATATCATTTTGGATGAGTAGTTGCACGGGCAAAACAAACTCCTATATTTGTGGCTAGTTTTATTCCATCCCACAAGCTTATATAATGTCATAAGAGATGGAAAGAGAATAGGAGAAAATGCTACAAAATAGAGCTGTAGAAATGTAATAAAAGATGGAGAACAACATAGGAGTAATGCTAGAAAATAGTGCAGCAACAATGTAATAGTGTAAAGAAAGAATAGTGCAAAAAATAATTTAATATTTTTATGAGGATATAATATATGCAACAACTTTTCTTCTTAAGATTTAAGCAGTGTTTCAGTCACCTCACAAAGTGTTGGTGATATTATTTTTAATTTATTCTTTATTTTGAAGATTTCTTATTTTTATTTCATTTTTGTGTGATTAAATTATAAATTACAGGCTTCTTTTTATGTGTGAGGTATGATAATGATGATTTGTATAGATAATAAGATTAGCATAATGTGTTTAATATTTATCTAATTATTTATTTTTATGGTAAATTAGTTTAAATTATTTATGCATAGTTCCTGTAGTAGACTATTTCAGCAGCATGCACAGTTCCTGTAGCAGTTTGGAGCAGAATTGTTTATAATTTATGTAGTAGTTTTAAAAGAATAGTTTTTCCTTCATTAGAATAGTTGCATTTCATCCAAACTCACATCACTACCTACAACCCTTGCACATATAGCGACAACACCTTTCACAAGTTTACGCCCCTTGATTGACACGTAGACAAAACTAAAATTTTATTATTAAATAGTAAATCTATTTTATTATCTACCCCAATTTTGGCCTATCAGTTGTATCACTAATAATGTGACCCTAGTGGTTTTTTGTTTTATTTGGTCATTCTGAAATTCAACAAAGTCAAAATAATGGTGGAATGTCTAGTTGAATGCTTAAGGCTTTTTATTTCTTTAACTTTGTACTGCAAAGATTCAAGAGATTCCAAATATCAAAACTAGTGTTCAAGGGTGTTTCTTGGAACAATTTATCTTTCTTTGAGTAGTGTTTATCAACACAGCTTAATGGTTGTCTATTGTGTTTTGTAACACATTTATTGGTTGTGGAAATTCAACTCTTTTATTCGAGCATCACTGTACGACCTCTCCAATTTAGGTTACAAATTTAATTTTATAGTTTTTAAATTAGTGAATTAGGACTAAGAAAAATTATGGAAATGGATTGACAAAAGTTTTATTGGTTGCAAAAGATATTGTAAAGTCGTCTTTGATGTTCAGTGTGTTGCAAGTATGTGCCTAATTAGTGTTGTCATTTATGTCAATATATTTGTGTTGTCATTGGTGTCAACTGTGCTCTTACTTTGTTGAGGATATTGAGAAAATTAGCCCCTCTGGTGATAACAATGTGTTGCAATAGAAACAGTGCATTACATGTAGAAGAACAGTCCAAAAGAATGCTCTGCATTTCCTATAGAATAAATATCTTTGCCTATGGATTGGAAGTTAATTCGAAGCCTAACTGAAGATGTTATATTCCAAGTTTTAGCCTCCGGTATGAAGAATTGAGTGAGTTATGTTCACCAGAGTGAAAACAACTTTTTTTGTATGTTTGATGGTGACAGGGAGAAAGTGTTTTGCTCTGCATTCCTCCGCATTGAAGTATTTTGGTCTGCAGTTCTAGAATTAAGTCAATGATGATGTTAAGTGCCTTCAAATGTAATGGTTTGTGATTTGGTGGTCCGCAAGCTATCTTTCACTCATGACAGTGGCTGACAGTGTTGTTTCTATACTCCGGTTTGAAGAATCTTATTGTTAGAGTGATTAGAGATCGTGCGGTTGTTCCTGGTGATTACAATGTGCTTGTGGATGTATCCTGATCATGCTCCTACATTCAGATTGGTCCGCAAGGTGTAATTCAGATCATGCATGAAGCACGTTCTTGAGAATATTTGTGTTAACACCAGTCTTGGCCGACCTGGTTGAATTCATCTGTGGAGATGCATCGAAGATTGTGATAGCGTGTTGTAGCATGGAAGATTGTGTTTGAGTCCCTACTAAGGTACAACGTGATCCACATTCATTTCTTTTCTTTGTAAATCTATTTAGGTGCAAACCTATTATGATGTAATGTATGTTTGTCGACCTTGGAGATTGTTCCAACAATTGATGATTGTACTGCCAACCTTGATGATCATTCCAAGGTTGATGAAGTGTATAAATAATTGTAATTGAGTTGTGAAAATATATCCAAGTGTGAATATGTAAAGATAAAGTGAAGTAGGGTAGCAGAGCAGAGTAGAGGTGTTTGTGCTTCAATGGAACTAAACCTTGGCATGGAGTAGATGTTGTTATCTCATTTCAACCTTTTGGCAGTGAGCCTCCTTTTGGCAGTGAGCCTCTCTTTGGCAGTGAGCCACCCATAGGTAGTGAGCCTTTCTTTGCAGTGAGCAAATTGGGCAGTGAGCCTCTATTTTTTAGTATTGATATAACTTATATATTTTTGTGGGCTAACACCCACCATGGTTTTTCCCTTTTAGGGTTGTCCATGTAAAAATCTTGTGTCACCTGTGTTGATTATGTTTTTGTGTTGAGCTTTTCATTTTATGCTTTCATGGTTATATCTGAATATAAGTAATTGATAAGTTGATGGTCATAATTGGTTAAAAGTTTTAGGACAACTGATTCATCATCCCCTCAGTTGTCCGGTGTAGTCCAACAATTGGTATTAGAGCCAAGCTCCTCAGAAGAAAGCCTAACAGCTTGAGGAAGATGTAGGATGTCTTATAAGAAGGAAGCTCCACATTTTGATGGGACAAATTATGCTCTTTGGAAGGTACAAATGAAAAGCCATCTCCTCTGTCTTGGTTATAAAGTATGGCTAGCTACACAGTCACAATTTGTCATGCTTGAAGGTGGCTTGACAATTGAGGATGATATCAAAGAATATGAATTGGATGTCAAAGCAAAGGATGCTCTGTTAAGTTCCTTAAGTGACTCAGTGTTAACAAAATTTGTGGACCTTGAATCTACAAATGAGGTATGGGAGAAGCTGAAAAATCTTTATGAAGGAGATGATTCTATAAGAGAAGCTAAGCTACAAAGCCTAAAAGTGAAATATGAGGGTTTGAAGATGAATGAAGATAAAAATATAATAGCCTTTATGCAAAGAGTTGATGAACTTGTCACTGGAATAAAGGGTATGGGAGGAACTCTCAGTGATAAGGAAGTTGTGATGAAAATCCTCGGATCACTACCAAAGTCCTATAGTCACAAGGTAGCTGCTATTGAAGAATTTATGACTGTGATTTAACTATTGATAGAGATCACTTACTTGGAAAGCTTACAGCCTTTGAGATGAGAAAACTTGTGATGCCCTACCAAAAGTTGAATCAGCTTTTACAACCAGTACTTCAAAAAGATTTCCAGAGCTGAGAAATATAAAGTGGATGATGACTTTGATGAAAATGAAGCTAACTTTGTTGACAAGCTGTAAAGAGGTTCTAGTAAGTTCAAAGGTAAATTACCTTTCAAGTGTTTCTCATGTGGTAAAGTAGGACATTATACTTCCAGATGTCCTGAAAGAATTGAAAGAAATAAAAAAAAAGTATGAGAGCAGGCCTAGAGTTCCAAAGAAATATTATTATGTTAGAGATTTTGATGATACATGAGTGACTAATGATGAATCTAATGATGCTAGTACCAGTACAAATGAATGCATGTTTATTTCTATTAAAGAAGATCCTATGTCTACTAATTCTGCTAGTTGTTTGAAGGAAGAAAAACCAGTGGAAGAAAGTGATTTGGCTGTTCAGGTTGAGAAAGATAAGGATGAATGGATTATTGATAGTGGATGCTCACATCACATGACCGGTAACAAAAGTAAGTTTGTAAGTATGGAAAAGTATGATGGAGGACTGGTAAGGTTTGGAGATAATGCAATTGGTAAGATTTGTGGAAAAGGATCTATTTCATTTGATGGAAAGCATAATACTGATAATGTTCTATATGTAAAGGGTTTGAAGCATAATCTTTTGAGTGTTGGTTAGATGTGTGACAAAGGATATGATCTGAGATTCAAATATAATGGGTGCAAGATCATCAAAAGCTCCAGAACTGTAATTGCTACCAGTAAGAAGACAAATGGTAACATCTATCAATCAAGAGGAACTAATGATTATTGTTTATTGGCTCAGGTAGATGACAGTTAGTTGTGGCATAGAAAGATGTGTCATATAAACTTTGATAATCTGGTAAAGATAAGTTCTGGTCAGATTGTGAGAGATTTATTAAAACTTGTGAAACCATCCAACACAATCTGCAAGGAATGTCAGTTAGGGAAGCAAACAAGAACAAGCTTCAAGAACAAAGAGCAATTCTCTGTCAGTTTATTGGATCTAGTGCATACAAATCTCTGTGGTCCTACAAGGGTAAGAATTCTACAAGGTGAGAGGTACTTCATGTTTCTTATTGATGATTATTCTAGAATGACTTGGGTTACTTTTCTAAGAGACAAATCAGAAGCCCTAGAGAAGTTTAAATCTTTCAAGGCAATGGTTGAGAATGAGATAGAATTGAAAATCAAATGCTTGAGATCTGATAGAGGAGGTGAATTCACATCAAATGAATTCAACATTTTGTGTGAAGAGCATGGGATAAAAAGACAGTTGTTTGTACCTAGGACTCTTTAGCAAAATGGAGTTGTGGAAAGGAAAAATAGGACAGTTCAAGAGGCTGCTAGGACAATGATGAAGGAAGCAGATCTGCTAGAATTTTTTGGAAAGAGACTATTCATACTGATGTTTACATCCAAAACAGAGTTCAAGTCAAAGGTAATGGTACTCAAACTCCTTATGAATTATGGTATGGAAGAATTCCTTCAGTAAAGTATTTCAAAATCTTTGGAAGCAAATGTTATGTCAGGAAAGATGAAGATCTAGGAAAGTTTGATGCAAGGTGTGATGAAGGAATCTTTCTTGGATACTCTACCAAGAGTAAGGCCTACCGGTGCTACAACAAAAGGCTCAAAAAGATTGTTGAAAGTACAAATGTGAAGGTAGATGAAGGCAAAGAAAAGATATTAGACCTGAATTACTATGAACCAGATAAACATGTGACTATATTGAATGAAGAAAAAGATGAGCAAGAAGATAAGCAAAATGAAGAAGAGTCTCCAGAAAGTGTTGTCAAGACTCCCATGTATGTAAAGATCAATCATTCTGAAGATTAGATTATAAGTGACAAAAGAAAAGGAGTGCTAACAAGGAGAAGAGCTGCAGAGGAACAAGTCAATTAATGTTTTCTTTCAAAGATTGAACCAAAGACTGTGAATGAAGCATGCAATGATGAAAATTGAGTAAAGACAATGGAGGAAGAACTATTGCAGATAAAGAAGAATGAAACTTGAGAATTATTTCCTAGACCTGCTGACAAAAATGTTATTGGAACTAAACAGGTCTTCAGGAACAAGATGAATGAAAATGGAGAAGTTGTAAGGAATAAAGCAAGACTTGTATGCAAAGGATATTCTCAAATTGAAGGGATAGATTTTGCAGAAACTTTTGCCCCAATAGCTCAGATTGAAGCAATTAGAATGTTTCTGGCATTTGCAACTCACAAAGATTTTAAGGTATATATTAGCTGGATGTGAAATCCTCCTTCCTAAATGGTGAAGTATATATTGAACAACCAGAGGGATTCTAATTTTCAAATCAAGGTGATATGGTATGCAGGTTGAAGAAAGCATTATATGGACTCAAACAAGCTCCTAGAGCTTGGTATGCAAGGTTACACAGGTATTTATTGTAATTGGGATTTAGTAAAGGTACTGCAGATAGCAATCTGTATTTCAAAATCAATGATGATCAGATCTTGATTATTGAGGTCTTTGTTGATGACATTATCTTTGAAGGAAATGAAGGTATGTGCATAAGGTTTGTCGGTGAGATGAAAGTGAATTTGAAATGTCCATGTTTGGTGAAATGAATTTCTTTTTGGGTATGCAAATTAATCGATCAGATAAAGGAATCTTCATATCTCAGTCTAAGTATGTGAAAGAGTTGTTGAAGAAGTTTGGGATGGAAGACTCTAAACTAGTATGTACGCCCATGGTGATTGGTTGCAAGTTGAGCAAAACTGATGAATCACCTAAGGCTGATCAGAAAAAATATAGATCCATTATTAGAGGATTGATTTATCTAACTCAAACCAAACCTGATATTATGCATGTAAATTATCTTGTTGCAAGGTTTCAAGTTGATCCAAGAGAATCACATGTGATGGCAGTTAAGAGAATCCTGAGGTATTTGAAAGGTACTCTAGATTATGGCTTATGGTATCCAAAGGACAGTGATTTCACTCTCAATGCTTATACAGATGCAGATTAGGCTAGAGATGTTGATGACAGAAAGAGTACAAGTGGAGGTGCCTTATTCTTGGGTAATAGATTAGTCTCATGGCTAAGAAAGAAACAAGATTCAATATCCTTGTCAACTGCAGAAGCAGAGTATATTGTAGCAGTATGTTGTTGCACTTAAGTACTATGGATGAAGTAGACTTTGAAGGATATAAGAGTTGTGTATGAAGATCTAATTACAATCTTTTGTGATAATACAAGTGCCATAAACATTTCAAATAATCCAGTGATGCACTCAAAAACAAAGCACATATCAATAAGGTATCACTTTTTGAGAGAGAAGGTGACAAAGAATGAAGTAAAGTTGGAATATGTGTCCACAAAGGATCAGATTGCAGACATTTTCACTA